>JADBJO010007193.1:35000-47500 GCA_016801955.1 Conus betulinus
CCCACTGCCTGTCTATACAGGCAGTGTCCGCAGGAGTATCAGCCTGCGTACACAGAAAAAAAGAAGGAAATTCCGAGCAAAGTGGTTCATGTATTAAAAAAAAAAGTTTACTTTTTTTTTTACCCAACACATAAGAATAGTACAGCAAGGCAACTTCCATTTACAGGAGGAAAAGCCATTCATCTAAACGATATGTTTTAAAAGTACAATACTGAAGTAGAAAGGAAAACGGATGAAAGTGTTAAGCTTAACGGTCTTTTTTAATTAAAAGAAGGGGAAAAAAAAAAACAAAAAAAAAAAAAAACGAGCGACCTTGTCAGTTCGTTTCCTTCAAAAATTAAAATACGCTGTGTTCTTTTCACAACCAAATGTGTGCAATGTGTGTGTGTGTGTGTGTGTGTGTGTGTGTGTGTGTGTGTGTTTGTGTGTGTGTGTGTGTGTGTGTGTGTGTGTGTGTGTGTGTGTGTGTGTGTGTGTGTGTGTGTGTGTGTAATGAACAATTCAGTAGTGCGTACAACAACTATAGGTTTACAATTTCTCCGTCATATTAGTGAAATGGCAAATATCTAAAAAACATTTTTAACGTGGAAAAAGAGGGTAGGAGAAGGGAAGAAGAAAGGAAACGAGAATGAAAAATCAGGGTCAAATATAATAGATATGAAATTTTTGGCTAACAGCAATTCATTCATCATTCATTACGCCCATCGCTCCCGATGGAGCATAGGCCATCGACGACCCCTCGCAATCGCACTCTGTTCTGGGCTGTTCTGGCCATTCCAGTCCAGTTGGTCCCCTGTTGTTTCAGCTCTGCCTCAGTTCAAAGTAGTCCCTCTTGTCCTTCTTGATGCTCCTCTTTCACTTCTCTGTTCGCTGCTGTGTGCTCTTCCTGTGCCTTTGCCTTAGCTGCTCTTGTTTCGGCTCGTGTTCAGCGTAGTTTTTTTCTTCTCTCTCCTTGTTTCCAGCTTGTGGATGGTGTCGGCAGAGATCCATTCCTTGTGCTGGGTCTTTCTTCTTGCCAAGGATCTCTTCACATGTGTCATGCCAGAGCTTCTTGCAGTGTTCCCACTGTGTCTCGATGTCCGTCTCACCATCTTCTATCAGCTCTTGTAGCGGCTGGACCCTGTTGGAAAGGCTGATCTGGAATGCTGCTTGTGTGTCCCCTGTTTCTGAGCAGTCCGACATTGTACCTTGTCCGTGTGTTGTTGACGTTGGTGAATCTCTTGAGGCGAAGTCTCACTGTTTAAAAGAAGGTGGTGGTCTGATGACACGTCAGCACCTCTCATCACTCGTACATCCCGCCATGATCTCCTGAACTTGCGGCTAATGCAGATGTGGTCAATCTGGTTCTCCGTGACGTGGTCGGGGATCTCCATGTGGCCTTTGTGGATGCGCTTGTGTGGGAAGATGCTTCCTCCTATCACCAGCTGGTTCAGGGCGCACAGGTCTGCAAAGCGCTCACCATTCTCGTTCATCTGTCCCAGTCCGTGTGTCCCCATGATGTCCTCGTAGCCTGTGTTGTCCATTCCAATCTTGGCGTTGAAATCTCCCATCAGTATGGTTATGTCCTTTGCTCCTCTTCTGTCTATCACTGTCTGTAGTTGCTGGTAGAAGTCATCTTTTCTTCTCTTCTTCCGCATCATTGGTGGGAGCATAGCACTGGATGATGTTCAGCCTGATGTCATTCTTCTTCGTGGTAACTTGGCTGTGATGATGCGGGAGTTGACAGGTTCCCATCCGATGAGTGCCCCCTGTGCCTCCGGTGCCAGCATCAGGGCCACACCCTCAGTGGGGGGCTCCATCCTCTGTGTGTCCTGAGTACAGCAGCTGTTCTCCAGATGAAAGTCTCAGCTGTCCTGACTGTAGCCACCTTGTCTCACTCAGTCCTAGCACTCCGATCTTGTAGTTTTTCATCTCTCTTGCAACTTGGATGGATTTTTTTCCTGTTTCAGCTTCCTTTCGGCTTTCACTGCACCGCGTCATAAGTCTCCGGGATGGAGACCCTTCCTTGCCGCGCGCGCGCGCACGCGCTCGCAACGCACAAGCAGGCATGATTACTTGGTTTTTCTTTGTTTTTTTTTGGTTTTTTTTTTAACTTGTTTTGTTTTTTCAGTTGATTGTGACCCTATTAAGTCCCCAATGCAGCTGTTTATTTTACTTTTGGTGCGTGCATGTTAATCGATGAGGATGATGAAGATTTCCATTTCTACGGATTTCCATTCAGGTCTGAGACTGCATGACAAGAAAAAAAACTCTACCCTTACTTTCAAAATATCCCGACGTGTGAACCAGGCCCGAGGGTACAGACACTTGCAGTGCTCGTCAGGAAATCTGAGCAACGCTCTCACAGACACATCCGTTAATTAAGCGGATGAAACTCAACTGTGTGGTCCCAGTTTACCCATTTGAAATCCCATAACAAACTTCACTCTAGGTTAGGAGTCGGTCGTGACAGAAAAATCCCGTAAATAATTGGTTCTGATGAGAATTGAACCCTCCAAGCTAGGAGTCCTCCACACTAACCACTTCGCCACAGTGCCTGGTGACTGTGCATGAGATGTGGAGTGTCTCCCCCCCCCCCCCCCCCCCCCCCCCCCCCCCCCCCCCCCCCTCCTACGGCCAAAGTGTCAAATTACCCGTAACAACAATCAGCAAGTAGTAGGGTCCGATAAGGTCTTGCCACCCTTCCCCTTATCCCCGTTCACCCCTTCTGCACTTCACCCCCACCCGGTCCTCCCTCCCCTTCGCCTAGCAGGTGTCCTGCCCTTTCTCCAGACAGGTGTCTTGTTCTCCTTGACAGATGAGTTGTGAAGTCAAGTGGCCGTGACTGATTGATTGACTGCTATTGATTCATGTGTCCAGTCGAGAGTGTGTTATCACTCAGTTTCGGTTGTCCGTGCGTGTGTGATTTGTGTGCATAAAACGCGCGCTTACGTACGCGCGTGTGTGTGTGTGTGTGTGTGTGTGTGTGTGTGTGTGTGTGTGTACGCATGGAAAACTCAACATCATCTTTCAATCAGCAATTGCAAGTACTTACAGAACCAACCAAGCAGAACTACATGATAACTATTCATAACACTTTTCGGGCTATTTCCTGCATAAAGATGTCATCAAATCATTCACGTCGTAAACCTGCGATTTACTTTTTCACAGAACTGTCAATGTTAAAACACCAACATGTTCTAAAAAAAAATATGATCAGAAACAAGTATTGCATAATATATTAATAAAAGATAGGCAAAATGATATTTTATACAAACATTTCAACAGATATCAAACTTTCAAGCTATTGTGTGCATTATCCACAAGTTGTTTTCTCTTTACAACTATCATTAAAGTATGTTTGTATTTTTCAAACATTTGGCTCACAAGTTCAGGTTATTTCTATAGTGTCACGTTGTGGAGACTGGTTAAAGTAGAAACATATGGAAAACCTTCACTTGTAAGCCACTTTAAACAAATTCCGAGGGGGAAGTGTTTTTTTTTTTTTTTTTTTTTTTTTGGGGGGGGGGGGGGGGGGGGGGGGGGGGGGGGGGGGGGGGGGGGGGTAATACTGAAAACGTCAAATGAGTTTATTTCTGCAGAGCCAAGATGAATTATTCCACTAAATTTATGCTGAGTCCAACATTTTATGCCTCAGGTATTGGCTAAACATATTAGGTATCGACGAAAACAGATCGCCTTAACAAGCCGATAAATGTTATTAGTAAAAACCCATACGGAAAACATAAACGGGTCATGAATGTTCATGAAATTTTGTTTCTACACGGCTCGAGGTTGCTACGATTGAATGAATAAGAGCGTGTAAGATTTAAACTATTCTTTTAGTTTGATTTTGTCAAAGACAAGATCACATGTACAAGGATACAAGTTTTTCATGGCACGGTACATTTAAGTGGTATGCCAACTATGATATTTACCTTCATCCTGATGTACAAAAATACATTAATTATTATTTGACAACATTTAAAAAAAAAAAAGGAATCACAGGTATGACAGAGCTTTGCCAAACCGTCAGGAAAAGCCCTAGGACAACAGTTTTCATATTTGCCAAGTGAGATGATTTTGGTATCGTAATTCATTGCTCAACTCTTATTAACAATCTTAAATAAGAATAGAATCTATTTTCTCACAATTTTATTGCTCTCCATGTCTGTTCCTTGCTATGCTATGTGTGTGTGTGTGTGTGTGTGTGTGTGTGTGTATATATATATATATGTGTGTGTGTGTGTGTGTGTGTGTGTGTGTGTGTGTGTGTGTGTGTTTGACAAACATAGTAGTGGGTACTTTTTTTCCTTTAACGCTACTATGAATCATCACTGTCCTTGTTATGGTTAGTTCTATATTGTCTGATAGTGTTCTGTATTGATATCCCTGCCTGCTCCCTGAAGTGGGACAAGGGCCAGATGGGGAAAAAAGCATTTTCTTGCTTATCTGTTACCCTGGGGGAATAAAAATTACCAATCACTCTCTCCCTCTCTCTTGGCCTAATATGTTTTCTATAAAACGATGCTCTCTCTCTCTCTCTCTCTCTCTCTCTCTCTCTCTCTCTCTGTAGCTTTACTCGCACTCGCGCTCAATTATCTCTCCCCAACCCCTACCCCTCACCACCCAACCCTCCAGGGTAGGTATTCACACATGTTGGCGTGTGAGTCTTTCTCAATCAACACCTCGCTCAACCCCCAAACCCCCCCCCCCCCCCCCCCCCCCCCCCCCCCATCCCCCCAAAGACTGTGTTCTCACGTTGCTTACAAACTAATCTAGGATAAGGGTATCCACTCTGAGGCATGGACAGACTGTTCAGGGTTCTACGCAAACACAAAGAGGCCGAGTCCAAGGGACGGGCAAGTATCACCCCTGTGTGGGGGGACTTGTGAGCGCCACGCGACAGCCGCCGTGGGAGACAACTGCTGTAATCACACTGCACGTGTTGCTTCCCCTGCGGGCTGTCCACTTTCTCGGCAATCGGAGGAAAACGCCGTGCGTCGGCGCTATCCTATCAGTCCGACGATGAAAGTCAAAGAAGGACTTAGACACGGCTCAGTGCACTTGTCAAGAGGTTTATGACCCCTCGCTCCAGCTGATAGTGTTGACATCTCCTGTCTGTCACCTCAGCCGGTTGGGCGTTTTTAACGCTCTTTCAGAGAGGAGTCGATGAATGGGGTTGTGATTGGGGAGGGGTGAGGATGAGACTGCTAAGAGAGGAGTGTGTGTGGGGGGGAGTGGAAGAGAGTAAAGAACCTTCTCAGAGGGAGAAAGGGGCAGGTGGGGAGAATGGGGAGGCAAGTGAGGCGTTTGACCGGGGGAGGGTGATGGTAATGGGGAGGCAAGTGAGGCGTTTGACCGGGGGAGGGTGATGGTGGTGGTGGTGTCTTTGAGAAACTGTCTGCCCTCGCCTTGTTGATGTGAGGCAGGTTCCCACGGGTGATTGCAAGAGAAAGGCCCTGTCCACTGTCTCTAGGTGACAATTAAGCCACTTCAGTAGGGCCTGGGACACAATTAAAGAATAACCCTAGGCGCTTACGGCTGTAAGACTGCTTTACACACTAGTGCGCGTGGACTCATCACATGTCACTAGTGTGACAAACAAAGTACAGGACAAGACACGATGCATTTCGACCTCTTGGGTCTTCTTCAAGTAAAAAAAAAAAAATAGATCACATTTAACATTTAGGACAGTACAAAAAGAACGAAGAGAGACTTATCTGATGTCCATGTGGTATGCTGTGAAGAATGGCCGACAGAAGGAAATGACAGAGGGGATTATGGGAAAGGTGTAAAGACCCAGGGTGACCGTCAGGTCGTTTCACTCTGGTTTCTCTTCAAACCAACAGGAAAACCGTGAGAGAAAGTAAGTTTGACTCAGCAGATAGTCAAGTAAGGATGACTTTGTGTGTGTGTGTGTGTGTGTAGTTATTTCCCTTGTAGTTACTTCTTGGAACAATCATTTTTGTTTCTGTAGCTTTTCTTTCCCCTTCTCTCTCTCTCTTCTGATTTAGCTCTCTTTTGGGGGGGGGGGGGGGGGGGTTCAAAAATTAACCGCCGAATGCTTATTTCCAGGATTTGGGTTGTTGTCTTGCTACTGAATGTGCATTGTTTGACTATTTTTTTTCCCCAGTATTCGAGTTCATATTGTAGGCCTGTAAGATCTTTCACGCCTGATGAATAGTTACAGATCTGTTTGTCATCGTTCACCTGGTTATACTTGCACGGTTATACTTGCACAGCTTTGTAAAACAATTCCACCGTTCAGTTTCCTGTCAATTTACCGCCGGTGCAATTCACCATCGAAATCTGCTCTCAAATTTTGCGGCTCGTTATTGTCTTTTTTTTTTTTTTTTTTTTGCCATTCAAGTTTCGCTGCCTGTATTTTTTTGCCATTCAAAATTTTTTCTGCCATCTTGTACTCTTAAAGTTGGAAGGAGAAATTGTGTGCACTCACCTCGGGCGGATTTTACGAATTGGGTGTGAAATGGAAAATCAAATAACTGATACCATAAAAAAAAAAAAACTTATTCAGCTTTTGATCCAAGTCTGCTCTTCAAAGAAATTGTTTTCACAATCTAAATAGGGAAGACAGTCTATAGAATTTTGGCTTACTTCATTTGTAATGTCCATAAGGTCTGAACAACAAAGTACAAAACGCATCTCATTTTCTTGTGATTTTCTTTTTCAAAGAGGACAAGCATATCATTTCATAAACACCGATTTTGTATCGAAATTTACGTATTGCTAAGTCCGACAATATTAAAAGTGTAAATTTTGCCATTATGTATTTAAAGTGTCTATCAATTTCTCAAGTTATATAAGGTTTCAGATCATGAGAATTACTAAAATGTCCGTGAAAATCAAACCTTTTACTATTATGTACATGATTTGACCATTTTTGCCAACTGCAGTCAATTAGTCGTTGAGAGAGAGAGAGAGAGAGAGAGAGAGAGAGAGAGAGAGAGAGAGAGAGAGAGAGAGGAGAGAGATGGTTATGGTTGAACCAAAAATAACTCGGTGGTCTGTTCTTCTCGCAGTCTTCGTTAAGATTTGGTTGCGACAGCCATCGCTTAAAACAGGTGCAGCGTTCAATCGGATTCCGTGTAATGCATGCAATGCTTAAAAAAAAAAAAAAAGCAGTTTGTCCCACTGTCTCCACCCCCCTCCACCCACCCCCCCCCCCCCCCCCCCCCCCCCCCCCCCCCCCACACTGCTTCCGTCTCTCCTCCATTCCACCCCCCATTAATTAACCTTCCCCGTCGACCTTTCCTGTGGACGCCTCATCTCTCTGCCTCCCCCCCCCCCCCCCCACCCCTCCTCCCCTTTCACACCCCACCCCTTACTTCTCTCGCGTGTGCTTCAGACTATTGCTGCAAGTTGTCAATGGTTCGTGTGTCCCCCTCCTGCACCCTTGCTCTCTCCCCCCCCTCCCCCCCCCCCCCCCCCCCCTCCCCCTCCTCCTCCCATACTTCCCCCGCTCTCGCCCGTCGCTAGTATACCTGCTGTTTGACTGATATGAGTTCGACACCTCTGCTAGTATTAACTTTACAGCTCTCTTACCCGCCCCCACCCCACGCTCCCGTGCATGTTCCTGCGCGAGTCGATCCGCCCCTGTTTGGTGTGAGAGTTCAAGAGGTCAGGGTAAGAAGGAAGGGTAACCCCGTGCAGAGGAGAGCGGAGTGGGGGGGGGGGGGGGGGGGGGGGGCGGGGGGGGGGGTGTCTAGGCGGAGCAAGTGGAGGATGGAGGGGGTATGGGGCGGGGGCTGGGTAGGAGAGGAGACAAACTCCCGGAGACGCCCAAAGGACACCCCACAAGGACACGCCTAACTCCCTCGATATGTTTCCGACAAAACGTGAAGACAAACCGAAAGGCTGTCTGACACCCGATTTTGCCTTGGTTGAAATACCAGGACACAAATGGACGTTGCACCACAGAGAGTCAAAAATATAATAATAATAATCAAAAAGTAATAATATTAATAATGATATACATTGAAGTGTAACAGACATAGATATAAAAGTAAATCGACGTTGCAAGACAGAGAGATCAAAATAATGAAAATGAAATAATAATATTAATAATAATGTACAAAATCAATCGACGCTGCAAGACAGATCAGAATAATAATAATGATAATAATAATAATAATATACAGTGAAGTGTTACAGACATAGATTTAACAGTAGATGTATAGAAGGCGAACGAACTCAAATCTTCTCATTTTTCTTCTTTTTTTTTTTTCTTCCCTGCTCTCTCTCTCTCTCTCTCTCTCTCTCTCCTCTCTCTCTCTCTCTCTCTCTCTCTCCTCTCTCTCTCTCTCTCTCTCTCTCTCGTCCTCTCTCTCCTCTCTCTCTCTCTCTCTCTCAATCTCTCTCTCTCTCTCAGGCCGTGTGCAGAGCTGTGAAGAAGAGCTTGCCCGCGGGACGCCTGCCCAGAGTGCGCAGGACCCTGCCGCTCCAGCAGAGGGTCGCGCTACGCAAGGCTTTGCGGCGCCAGCGGCTGAGGGGAGCTTTGCGCCTGAGGAACCAGGAGAAGGAGAAGAAGAAGAAGCAGAAGAAGAGGGTGTCCTTTGGCGTCTGCAGGAATACCTGTTCCAGCGCCGTAAGGTCTTTGACCGTTTGCCTGCCGACGGGAGATAGCCGCTTGGTAAGTGTGTGTGTGTGTGTGTGTGTGTGTGTGTGTGTGTGTGTGTGTGGTGTGTGGAGTGGGGGGGGGGGGGGGGGGTGCGGGGGAGGGGTACAATAGGTGTGTCTAGTCTCTCTGTCTCTGTCTCTGTCTCTCTCTCTCTCTCTCTCTCTCTTAACTCTTGATGTATTGTTCCTGTGTGTCCTGTGTGGGAGGACATAAGGAAATGTTACGATTTTATTCGGTTTTTGTTACCTTTGATTTGATACACACTGGGAAAGAATGTGTACTATGTGTTTGCAAGGAAAGGAAGAGCGACATGCTATTGTTCAGTTTTTCCTCCCTTCCCCCCTCCCCACCCCTCCCCTTGTCAAAAGACCTCTTTGGTAATGACGATAAAGTGTCAAAAAGTCTCTCTCTCTGTCTCTCTCTCTCTCTCTCCTCCTCTCTCTCTCTCTCTGCTTTGTCCCAGGCTCACCGTCTGTCTGTCCTCTGTCTGTCTTTCTTTGCTGTCCTTTCCTCTGTTCTCATCTGTTCATCTCTTCTCTTTTCTCCTCGCCTCTCCTTCATTCTTTCATTCTGACGTCCTTCGCTCTGTTCTTCTCTCCTCTTTCCTCTCTTCTCCTCCATACTTTACTCCTCTGCTGCTCCTTCTCCTCTCTTCTTCTTCTCTCCAACTACGCATCTCTCTATTCTCCTCTCGTCTTTTCACCTCCTCTCCTCTTCTGCTGTGCTGCCCCCCCCCCCCCCCTCTCCCCACACACCTTATCTCTCTCTCTTTCTTCCTCCTCCCCCCTGCGCCCCCCCCCCCCCCCCCCCCCATACCCCCCCCGCCACCCTACCCCCTTGTCTGCGCTGCTTGAAACTTCTCTAATTCTCCGAGAGAAAAGGATGAGTTTTAACGTCCTCACAGCGGAATGCGGCTAATTCTCCTCTGCTCCCCTCTTTTTATACTCCTCCTCTCTCTTTTCTCCAGCTCCCTATCCACTCCTCTCCTCTGCTCTGTTCTCTCTCTCTCTCTCTCTCTCAAAGAATTTTGTCTTGTCTTGTCTTTCTTCTCTCTCTCTCTCTCTCTCTCTCTCTCTCTCTCTCTCTCTCTCTCTCTCTCTCTTGCTCTACTACTGTCATAGTACTCAAGTTCTCTTGTGTCGTTTCTGTCCAGGCATGCGCACGGAGCACTTCCGCTGCCGTGTCCGGCCGGTGGACGGCACGCCGGTCAAGTACACCCTGTGGGCCGTGCCCTTCGTGGACCGAGCCGCCCGCAAGGCCCTCCTCCGCCCCTCGCTCCCTCCCTCCCTCCCTCCCCCATCGCCACGAGGAGTCGCGCAGCGAGGGTGACGGCCTCAGCCGCCACCGCCATGCTGACCAGGAGGATCTCCCAAGGACTTAGGTCCAGCCGTCACCAGGCAAAAAGCAGCCGTCGGCGATTTTGGGGATTGTGTGGGTTGTTTTGTTTTTAAGTGGACAGGAACGTTTAGGGCGGCTGTGTTAGCGGGATGTGTGTGTGTGTGTGTGTGTGTGTGTGTGTGTGTGTGTGTGTGTGTGTGTGTGTGTGTGTGTGTGTGTGTGTGTGTGTCCCCTCCTTGCTGACGGAAATCTCTTTCAAGAACTGCCATGGCGTCACCAGCCGTGGCTGATTCAGTGGTGGTGTTTGTAGGATGCTCTGTGAGTGTGTGTGTGTGTGTGTGTGTGTGTGTGTGTGTGTGTGTGTGTGTGTGTGTTTTATGTGTGAGTGAATATTCATCGTTTTGATGTGGTTATGAATGAAAAAAGAGGGGAATCGGAACAAAGGAAAATAAAAGAACAAAGAAAGGATTTTCCTAATGGGCTTGTCAGTCACTGTGTGTGTGTGTGCGCGCGCGCGTGCTTGAGCGTGTGCCTTTGAGTGTGCGTGTGTGTGCGTGCATTTTATGTGTGAGTGAAGATTCATCGTATTGATGTGGTTGTGAATGAAACAAAGGGAAACTGGAAAAAAGTAAACCAAAAAAAAAAAAAAAAAAAAAGAAAAAAAAAAGAAAAAAGAAAAAGAAAAAAAAGAGAAAGAAAACAAGAAAAGGAAAAAAAAAAGCAACAACAACAACAAAAATTCCTGTAATGGGCTTGTCGGTCAGCTTGCGGAGAGGAGGGCCAGTGCAACATATATGCCTCACATTAATTAATTAATTAACCTGTCAGTAAACCTAAGGTGTTTATGCCCATCAAGAATGTTGATCTCGCCCTTCGTTGTTCCAGTGACCGTTTCCAGAACAGTAGTAGGGGCAACCTTCGTGATTCACCGTCAGGCAGTGTCCGTTCTCAAACTGACGGGATGTCTCCTGGTCTCTCACACACTTCTTTCTTTCGCAAAGACAAATAAATTTCTATTTCGAAGTCCGATTAGGATATTCCGATAGTGTTTTCAGTAGTCGGGAAGTTGACACGAGCAAATTATTTGAGGCGTGAAGAAGTTTCTTAATCCCATTTGGTTCTTAAAAAGAAAAAAAAAAGTTTGTCTAAATACAGAAATGTGTGTCTAGATGCAGAAATGTTTTATCTAAATGCAGAAATGTTTGTCTGAAACACAGAAATGGTTGTCTAAAAACAGAAATGTCACGGCCCTTCTCTTTCGACATGTCTGGCAAACGGTCCGCAGCTCGTGCTCGACTCAGACGGGGTGGGGGGGTGGGGGGGGCGCGGTGGGGAGTTCACTAAAATGATAACGTTAATTAGATGTGCAGGACGTTTAGCAACGATCTATGTGCACTATACCAATGATGCACTCAGAATGACAACAAAGATAATTATGATGTTCGGTCAGTATAACGAGAAGAAGAAGAGGAAAAGATACACCCGAAGATACGGGTGGGACCCAGAGAAGTACTGTCCTCAACTGCTGAACAAACCAGCTGGGAGCAATCCTGCACCATCCTTGGTAGCCTGCGCTGTGTTCACATAGGGTGCAGGCGCGCACCGGACATTCCATTAAGGGACATAACTGGTCCCTGGCAGATGCCATGGTGTCATGGCCACTGGATGTGACACGACAGAACCTCCACGGGAGCGTTCCCATGGGTTTACCAGCCCATATCTCACCACTGCAGAGCCCGCTAGCGACAAACTCGACGGTCAAGCAATGATGCATACGCATCCAGTATAACAGTATGATGATGAACGAAGGTGCAATCAGTGTGATAAAATCATAGATCAGTGTAATTAGAATGGCACACGTACATTGACTATGATAACAGTAAGCTATATAGGCCTACATGATAACAACGACATACGTCACAGAGAGAGAGAGAGAGAGAGAGAGAGAGAGAGAGAGAGAGAGACGAGAGAGAGAGAGAGAGAGAGTTCTAAGGAAAGGATAGAACACAAAGAAAGAAAGCCGAGCAGGAAGGGACAGAACTTCGTCGGGATCAAACTCCTCCCCCCCCCCCCCCTCCCCCCACGCCAAACTGATAGTCTCCCCTGTTCCCTTGGCCCACAGTTCCTGACACCGGCTGTCTTCCCTTCAAACTCCATGCACCGGCACCAAGTCTGTCGACATCATCCCATCCTCCTTTTTCCACTGTGGGATGTATCCGAGTGCCTGTCTTGTGATGTTGGTAGCAGGTTGTGGCACAGACAATGCTAGGAAGGTACCCAAGGTCAGACCAGCGCGCTGGGCTGATGTGCAGATCAAACATCTGAGGCCATGAGATCGATCGCTGTTCCTAAATTCTCTCATTTAAGTCATTAATTCATTTATCCTCAGCTTTGAATCGTGCGCCGTGTGATCTCGAAGCTTAACAAATGTGGTGTAGCGTGTATGGACTAGTCCGCACGCAGTGACACCTCCATGATGAAACTGGAACTGAGACGTTCGTATTATGTGATCAATGTTGCCCCATTTTCTTTCCTTCACCTC
>JADBJO010007193.1:65000-67500 GCA_016801955.1 Conus betulinus
GACAGAGACAGACAGACAGACAGACAGACAGAGAGATGGACGGAAGGACAGACAGACAGACAGAGACAGACAGACAGAAGGAGAGGGGGAGAGAGACAGACAGACGGACAGACAGACAGAGACAGACAGACAGACAAACAGACAGACGGACAAACAAACAGACAGACAGACAGACAGACAGACAGAGACAGACAGCCGGGGCAAAGCGCCCACTCTGGCTGCAGGCAGAGAAGGCGCCGTGGCATGGGAAACGCCAGAAGGAAGCCCCGCCTCAGACGTTAATTGAACTGTACACACGGCGCAAGCCCACTTGGACCAGACCGTGATGACGTCAGACCCCCTGCAGGGCAGGGCGCCAGGGGAAGCCGGTTGATATGAACCAACACTGCTTCTGCTTCTTCTTCTTCTTCTACTTCTTCTGCTTCGTCGTCGTCGTCGTCGTCGTTTTCGTCTTCGTCTTCTCCTCCTGCTTTTCTTCCTCGTCTTCTTCGTCTTCGTCTTCATCTTCTTCTTCGTGTTCGTGTTCGTCTTCGTCTTCTTCTCCTTCTTCTTCCTCTTCCTCCTTTCCTTCTTTTGCTTTTGTTGTTTGTTGTTGTTGTTGTTGTTGTTCTTCTTCTTCTTCTTCTTCTTCTTCTTCTTCTTCTTCTTCTTCTTCTTCTTCTTCTTCTCTTCTCCTCCTCCTCCTCCTCCTCCTTCTTCTTCTTCTTCTTCTTCTTCTTCTTCGCCATCGTGGTCGCCGAATGTCATCGTCATCATCCCTTGGTTAGAAGTTCCGAAAAAAAAGATATTTGCCAGTAACATCTAACTGGTAAGAAGAAGAAGAAGAAGAAAGAAGAGAATTTGAGAAGAAGAAAGAAAAAAGAGAAATAGCAGCCAGTAAATAAAGAAGAAGAAGTAAGCAGAAGAAGAAGAAGACGAAAGAAGAAGAAAGAAGAAGAAGAAAAAAACACAACAATAACAACAATATTGATCATCATCATCATCATCATCATCATTTAATGGAGTTTTATATAACACTCAATCCGGGAAAACTGCTCTAGATACTTTAAACACGCACGCACACACACACACACACACACACACACACACACACACACACACACACACACACACACACACACACACACACACACACACACACTAACACACACTTAAAAAGGATAGATAGATAGATAGATAGATAGATAGATAGATAGATAGATAGATAGATAGATAGATAGATAGACCGATAGACAATGTTAAAGTTGCCATAGCCTATTGGATGTAGGGGCAGTGAGCTGTCAGACGTTGACAGTGTCTAGGACAGGGACTGATGGAAGACTGGGCCCAACTCCTTCCTTCCACCGCCTTCAACCCTCCCTGAACCGAATCATGAATCCATTTACTGCGGGATGGACAGACAGGGTTTTCCAGCCGTAAAAATCCAACACACCACGAGCGAAGGGTTCGGACCCGCGAGTGTCAACTCCGCTGACAAACACTCCCAACTGTTTGACCACGGGCCCCCCTTTAAAACAAATACTACATATGAAAAACAAACAAACAAACGCATCTGTGTACATACGGCGCATCATATACATACACAAACACGCAATCAAACATATTGTACATGTGGGAAGTAAGTACACATGTCCGTTTTCTGATTCCAATACGCCTAGATTATGAGGGGAAAAAAAAAAGAAGACAAAAGTAAAAGATACAGTAGAAATCAAGCAAACAAACCACCCCTCTCCCCATCTTCCCTCCACACCCCCCCCCCCCCCCCCCCTCCCATTTCTGCTGTATGGCCACTTACCCTGAAGCTCCGTCGTCATTCTTTTTAAAATGCATCTCCTTCCCAACCAATCACCCCCCCCCCTCCTCACCATCACGCACGCCTCCCCCCCCCCCCCCCCCCCCCCCTCCCCGAGTAGAAATAACTGTAAGTTAAGTTGAAGTTCCTGATATAAGACTTACAGTAGCTGATTTGCATAATATAGGATTAAATGTTCTGATTCATGATCAAACATTCCATCCACACAGATCGTATGGAAATCATGCATGCACCTGTTTCAATGTCCACGAGATGAGAAGCTGAAGCCACATATCATAACGAACGATATCAGATCTCTCCTGAAATTCTTCGCATGCATACAGCATTTCCCTCTTCCGAATCTATCTTTCATCCCTCCTATATTCCCTGTTTCCCTCCCTCTTCCACTCCATCCAACCCCCCAACCCCCCCCCCCCCCCCCCCCGACACCGACACACACACACACACACACACACTCATCCTCACCTCCCACGCCCCTGCTTTCTCAAACACCGGCACAGATCGTTTTATCAGACGAAGTCAATACTACCACCACCACCACCACCACCACCGCTTCTGTCTTCCCTGTCCCCCCCTCTCCCCCCTCTCTCACCCTTATCTCCTCTCTTCCCCAACCCCCTTCTCCCCCCCCCCCCCCCCTTCTCCTCCCCTCCCCATACATTTTCATACTCTTCTTCAGCGAACCTT
>JADBJO010007193.1:75000-90000 GCA_016801955.1 Conus betulinus
GCCGAGATGAAGAGGAGAGGAGAGGAGACAGAGAGAGAGAGCATGAGAGAGAGAGAGGAGAGAGAAAAGAGAGAAGAGAGAGAGAGAGAGAGAGAGAACGAGGAGGAGAGAGAGGAGGAGGATGAGAGGAAGAGAGAGAGAAGAGAGACAAAGAGGGGATGGAACAGCGAAAGAGGAGAAAGAGGGACAGACAGACAGACAAACAGACAGACACAAAAAACAAAAACTGACAGAGACAGACAAAGACTGACAGAAACAGACAGACATGCAGACGCAACTAGTGTGTGTTCATCTTCAAATTGCTGTAATTGTTGTATCAAACATTTCATGGAATCTCCAAACACCTGGCGTTGTACAAAGATACATTGTGCACATCACTTACCAATCCACCTCAACCTCACACCCAAACATAAACGTAACCATTTCGCTTAATTGGGAGAGAGGAGAGAGAGAGAGGAGGAGAGGAGAGAGAGAGAGAGGGAGAGATAGAGAGAGGAGAGAGCGAATTTAGAGAGAGAGAGACGGGATGAGAGAGAGGAGAGGAGAGAGAGAGAGATTTTACGCTCCCCAATTAGAGAGAGAGGGGGGGAGAAACAATTTCATTCTTCTTTATCACAGAGAGAGAGAGAGGAGAGAGAGAGAGAGAGAGAGACAGACAGACAGACAGACAGACAGACAGACAGACAGACAGAGTAAAACACATGCATTTGAAACCTTTGAGTCATGGTGAAAGTCGAATTTATTCGAAAGTGATATAAATGACAGCACACATAGGTAGAAAAACTGATGAATTTTCTAGTTGAATTCTAAGTTCGGAACAGCTTGTGGACCAACAGACATACAGACCGACCGACCGACAGACAGACAGACAGACAGACAGACAGACAGACAGACAGACAGACAGACAGACAGACAGACCTGGTGCTGGAAAGATCTACTGTTTACTGCACTGTGGAGTGGTTTTCTTTATCTCTCCATCTGGAGTAGAGAGCTTCCTTCTGTGAGTGTTTGTTTCAGAAAGGTCGAGGGCCAAACAACATGAACGATGCTGCGGTAACGGTAGTGTGTGTGTGTGTGTGTGTGTGTGTGTGTGTGTGTGTGTGTTGTGTGTGTGTGTGTGTGTGTGTGTGTGAGTGTGTGTGCATATGTGTGCGTGCGTGTGTGTGTGTGCACGCGCGCGTGCGTGTGTGTGTGTGTGTTTGTGTATGTGTGTGTGCGTGCGTGCGCGCACGCGTTCATGCGTGTGTGTATGTGTGTGTGTTCGTGTATGTCCAGTCCATCTCTTGATACTCTGAAGTTTTGCTGTTCAAGCCCGTACATAAAGGATAAAGCTGTGCAGCTTTTAAGTTACGGACGGCAAAGCTGAATTCTTAGACAAGAACCAGCTACCAGACAATAAATCTACACAAAGTCCAAAACATCAACCAACACACCTAGTATAATGCCTGCCGCACACTTCATGTTAGTAAAGCCGTCATTTCAATCACAGTCAAAAATGACACGCTGAACAGTAAACATCAGTGAGACAGACACGAAATGTTTGAAAACATGTATAGCATTCAACATACCTTCTGTGGCATTTTCTGCAGGGATCTTAAACACAAACTTCCAATGTTTCAATGTTTAAAAAATCAGATCAGGGGAGTTAAACTCAGTGAAGATTTTTTTTTTTTTTTTCAACAACTTAGAATTAGCGGACGTGGTAAAACAAACACAACCCAACTCGGCAACACGTTGAGTTCTCGTCAACTCTTGGCAGCTCAATAAATTACAGGTTTCACTGCTGTGTAGGTAGGCCCATGTGTCAGGATAGATTTAGGTGCATAGCAAAGGTGCAGCGAATTGACCAAGCATTTCAGCTCAGTGGGTCCTAAGTCAATAAGTAGGGAATGTAATCTTATCGCGGCAATCAACAAAGACCGACAGGCTGGCTGGCTCGACCGGCTGATTGATTTAATCCGCAGGTAAGTTGCTCAATTTCCTGAAATGGAAACAATAGGGGAAGCGGCGGCCCTTGTGTGATTTCTCTCTGTGATTTCTCTCTCTCTCTCTCTCTCTCTCTCTCTCTCTCTCTCTCTCTCTCTCTCTCTGTTCTGTGTGTGCGTGTGTGTGTGTGTGTGTGTGTGTTGTGTGTGTGAAAAGAAAAAAAAAATCACAAACATAATCAGTATTCACTACGATTGTAGTACTTTAAAAACCGTTTGTACCAGCGTCACAAATATTTCCGAATATTGCCTATTGTTTTTTTTTTTTTGGTTTTCCTTCTTGTCAGTATACTTCCTATGCTCGGTATTTGTTTGTATTTACTCCACACTTATCATTTCAGACCATGACAATAATGAATGTGCGTGTGTGTGTGTGTGTGTGTGTGTGGTGTGTGTGTGTGTGTGTGTGTGTGAGTGCACTCGCGCGCGCTCCGCGTGTCTGTATGTGTGTGTGTATGTGTGTGCGCGCGCCCGCGTGATCGCATTCGTGCGTGTGTTAACACGTGCGCGGTGTGTGTGTGTGTGTGTGTGTGTGTGTGTGTGTGTGTGTGTGGTGTGTGTGTGTGTGTGTGTGTGTGTGTGTGTGTGTGTGTGTGTGTGTGTGTGAACATGTAGGCACGAACATGTTAATATGAACCCAAAACTGTACAGTAGTGAACTATCTTATCTGCACAACCTCGCAAAACATGCGGGCCACTTTTTTGCCAGCCCGATGAATGGAATTGTACAGCATTTTATCTCTTGACCTGCTGTCAATACATCACAAAGGTTAACTACTGGTGGTAGGTAAACCCCTACTTGATGAGGACTCTTAACATAACTAAGTAGAGTAAACATTAGAGGTCTACACAAGCAGAGGTTATGTATGCTGCTTGGCCTACACAAATAGAGCCTGTATTTTCTATAATTATTATTGTTGTTGTTTTCACTATTACTATCATCACAATCACTGGGGTGTATTGAAACGATTCGACGGAGATTCGAACCTACAACCTCAAAATCACGAGTTCAGCGATCTACCAACTGGGCTACTCCGGCATATTTGGTCTAAACGAGTAGACAGGCCTGCTAGATTACTTGCAATACGTAAGTAGTGACTACACTGTTTGGCTTCTCAAAGAGAGACTACAGTACTTGGGTTACACAGATAGGCAATACACTGCTTGGTTTACAAAAGTAGAGACTTCACTACATGTTTTACACAGTTAGGGCCTATACTCGCTGGTCTGCTGTTGTTTGTCTGTGTCGAGTCGACAACAACCACTTCAGTCATCTTGGGTTTGAAGGGGGGAGGGGTTGGGGGGAAGATGATCTGTGGATACACAGGTGGCTAATCAAGCCGATGCGTGCACGGAATGTGCGGTGACAGCTTGGGCAGGCATTGTGGGAGACCTGCTCTCGATGGTCTATATACTCGCTGGTCTACATAGATAGGGGGAAAAACATTAGTGGCTTACACATGCAGTTTGGTTAACACAAATAGAACCTATGCTACTTCGCCAACGCAAATAGGCTCTATACTAGCTGGTCTGCACAAGAAAGGAATGTCTTATTTGCTGACTGCGAAAGTAGGGGCTACACAACCCGCGAGACAGGGCAAAAAAAAGAAAGTCGAAAATACGAAATGAAAAGGAAACAACGTCAGCGTTGTGCTGGTTGTTATGATTGTTTGGGACTGTTGTTGTTCTTCTGATAGTTGCTCTGTGTGTGTGTGTGTGTGTGTGTGTGTGTGTGTGTGTGTGTGTGTGTGTGTGTGTGTGTTGTGTAAATGTATGTTTTTGCATGACTTTGTTTGATTTTACGTTTTTCCACCAAACAAAGGTGTATTTAGACGGATGTTTAAAAACGTTTATATGGTCAAATCTTAAATAAATGTCAGCGAACCGCCCAGAGAAACGTGGACAAACGAGTCACAAGACAAAAACACAACGCGTTTCGACCTCTTAGGTCTTCCTCAGGTGAAACAAATAAAATAACGAAAATGCACTTAGCTTTGATTGATTCAACGCCTTCTTCCTTGCGCTGAACTCAGAAGCGATCTGAAGCGATCAAAGCTAAGTGCATTTTCGTTATTTTTTATTCGTTTTTGTTTCACCTGAGGAAAACCTAAGAGGTCGAAACGCGTTGTGTTTTGTCTTGTGACTCGTTTGTCCACGTTTCTCTGGGCGGTTCGCTGACAATTATTTAAGATTTGTTTAGATTTCCGCCTGCAGTCGTCTCACTTTGCAACTAGTTTGTATGGTCAGTAACGTAAAAGACTTATCATACAATGGGTATGTCCTCATCTTCCTATGCCTTCTCCTCTGCGTAAATCCTTTAAAAAAATCAACACATCAACAATCTCAAAAAAAAAAAAAAAAAAATCAAACATTCAACAATCTCTTATTCTGATTAACAAAACAGGTTACAGAAACGTCCCAATGTGACTTCGAAGAAGAAATGTCGCTGTAGCAAAAAAAAAAAAAAAAAAAAAAAAAAAGTGAATGGTAACCAATAATGGCTTTAAAACCATCTTCAGAATGGCTGATGATTGCCAGTGAATTGTGCACAAACTGACTGACTGCTTTGTAAAGGGACAATGGAACAGATATGGTAAATATTCTCTCTCTCTCTCCCTCCCCCCTCTCTCTCTCTCTCTCTCTCTTTCTCTCTCTCTCTCTTATGTGTGTGTGTGCGTGCCTGTGCGTGTGTGAATGAATCGCGCGCGCGCGCGCGCGCGCGCGTGTGTGTGTGTGTGTGTGTGTGTGTGTGAGTGTGTGTGTGTGTGTGTGTGTGTGTGTGTGTGTGTGTGTGTGTGTGTGTTATGTATGCGTGCGTGCGTGCGTGCGTGCGTGTGTGCGAGTGTGCGCGCGCGCGCGTGTGTGCGTGCGTGCGTGGTGTGTGTGTGTGTGTGTGTGTGTGTGTGTGTGTGTGTGAGAGAGAGAGAGAGAGAGAGGAGAGAGAGGAGAGAGAGAGAGAGACAGAACAGATATCCCAAGAGCCAGTCCTCTTCCATCTAGTAGGTAAATAAATCTATAAACAAACGAACAAACAAACACACACACATACAACTAATCAAACGTACATTCTTCCCGATCAAGCCTACTCTACACACAGCCAAAGGTTCCCCAGCCATTCTGGAGAACCTGCCAAACACCCACCATCATACACATAAAGGTCAGCGCCCGCGCTCCTTTCAGCCAGATTTATCTCCCTTCTCAGCTAAAAATAGACCCCCCTTCCTCCTTACGCACCTTCTCTTCCACGTTCACACAGCCCTCCTCACAAATTACCCCTCCCCCTTCCTACCCCTACCCCCCCCCCCCCCCCTCTTCTCCAGGCTGCCTTCTCCTCGTCCCCCCCCCCCCCCCCCTGCCCCCCCCCCCCCCCCCCCCCCCCCGCAACCCCCCCCCCCCCCCACCCCCCCCCCCTTTCCCCCTTTCCCCCCCACCAAGCCCCCACAGATGTAAAATGAAGTAGCTGAAGCCATGCAACGAAAGTGGCCCCATCAGGTTGTCTCCCTTGAGTGGCTCACTATACCTGAGTTATTGAAAGGTTTATAAGAGAGACTATCAACACATGTCAGCAGCTGGTTTGAAGTACCAATCAGGATCAAGGTTACCAGAATTCGGCCAGTCGCTCGCATTGACAGACTCACAAGTTAAAATAATTCTATAGATTTTTTTTCTTCTAAATCCCAAAGCGTAACGGGCCTTGCATTGCCTCTGATTTAGGTTCAAGTTCATCTGAAATTCCCTTCATCTTTTATGCAAGCAAAATCTCTTAGAGTTCATAAGTCTGAAAGGATTTCTTTTTCATTATGTATCACCATTATCTCCCTGCGCCTGCGCCAAACCATATAAAAAAAAAAACAACACCGTCGTCTTACTGGCCAACACAACATACTGAATTCTCAGATTCACGTTTTCTTTCCCTTTTTCCTTTTAGCCATGCCTGCAAACTGCTTGGGAGGAGAAGAAGAAGAAGAAGAAGAAAAGAAGAAGAAGAAGAAGAAGAAGAAGAAGAAGAAGAAGAAAATAGAAGAAGAAGAAAGAAGAAGAAGAAGAAGAAGAACAACAACAACAACAACAACAACAACAACAACAGCAGCAGCAGCAGCAGCAACACAACAACAACAACAGCAACAACAACAACAACACCCACAGACAGGAAATTCTCTTTGGTTCTAATTGCAAAATATTCTGTATGATCAGTTGTGAGATTGAGGAAGATCGGGAGCCATGCTGCAAGTCATTTGTTAACTGGATTTACCAACTAACTTTTAATGAAATGACAATACTTTTATCCATTTATGAAATCCTTGGCTTTAGTTGAAAAGTGCATGTATCACACACACACACACACACACACACACACACACACACACACACACACACACACACACACATTCATCAATGTTACATCTGTCCATGTTAATAACAAATGTCCAGAGTAACAGACGCATGGATACATGCATACATACGTACATACAGACAGACAAACACAAGTACATACGCACACACACACACACACACACACACACACACACACACACACACACACACATACACACATTCATCAATGTTACATCTGTCCATGTTAATAACAAATGTCCAGAGTAACAGACGCATGGATACATGCATACATACATACATACATACATGCATACATACATACATGAAGAAATCTCACTAATGTCTTATGAAATTCACGTGCATTGTACATCTGATAAGCGTGTTTCTACTGTCTACTATTCCAGCTTCGCTGGCTCCCCTACGAAAACGCTGGTTTGTGAATTTCAACCGCGGTGATGAGAATATTGCTGAATGTGTGTGTGTGTGTGTGTGTGTGTGTGTGTGTGTGTGTGTGTGTGTGTGTGTGTGTGTGTGTTTTAAGGCAGTATATATCTCTGTAAGATGCCAAGGATTCATAGACCATCAGGGACAGTGCCAGGAGAGTCTTGTCCAGACGTGGAAAATGGACTTAATCCACAAAGTCAGAATTCACAGCAGATCCCAATTCCTGTCAGTGAAAGGTTGAATACTACACTTTCCAACAACATCCTTCTGTACTCCTCTAATCCACCATTTGCCATCCTACCCACCATCCCAACCCACACACTCCCTAACCCTTTCCTACTCCCTATTTTCATAATGACAGAGAAATAAGACCTAAAAACAGTATTACTAGGCCGCTAAACGAAGAAACAAACAAAATTGTTTTCATAATTTGTTTGCTTCTTCGTTCGGCGGCTCAGTCATTCTGTTTTTGTTCTTGTTTACAATGGCCGCTTGCAGTCCCGCCACTTTGAAACCGACAGAGGAATCGTTCAGCTGCTGCGTCGCTTTCCGCCACAACTTATTCAATTATCGCGGAGAAAGAAAGAACAAAAGGCAAATCCCGTGATGACGTCAACGGATGCGCGCAGACGTTGAGTTGCAAAGCAGCAGAGCTAGAGGAAAGATACACGAAGAAAGTCCCCAAGCTGTAGTATCTCCGGCCCGATCTGCCGGCTCTATTCCTCAGCTAGGGGAGAGAAGAGGTGCGTTGGTTCCTGTCTGTCTCAGTTCCCCCCTCTCCCCTCCTTGCCCTCCCCCCCCCCCCCCCCCCCCCCCCTCCCTCCGCTCCGTTCATCTTCACACTCGTTCCCATCGGCTCCACAGGTGTGCAAACAAAGTAGCAGACGCCGTGCAGGCAAAGTGGCGCCATCACTTCTCTCCCTTTAAGAGCGCACGGAAGGGTAACATCATCACGGCAACACTGAAAACATTCACCCTTCTTTTCCTCGTTGTGTTTAACATGTTCGTAACGGGTCATCATCACAAAGCATCGGACATTTCGTGTGGGGAGAAAAAAATTCTCCTTTACTTGTTCTCTTAAAATGTTTTGGTCTTCCTTATTAAAGAATCAATATTCCTTCTAATCATTTATACTACTAGAAGTTTTGTGTCTGATTCACACGAGTATGATTAAACTGTCCCGATTTTTTTTTTTTTTTTCTTCGTGAAGTTTTCTAAAGTTTTGCAACTGGGGTGAAAATTGAGGGGTATTCCTGATGCCCTCAGCGCCGTCAAAGAGCTTTATAGACACGAGACCTCTTGCGCAATTGCGTGGCTAGTTTGTGCTGGCGGCGAGAGTTGTAAGAGGCGAGGAGAAATAGGCGCAAGACAAATTCAAATTGATGATAATCAATGATAATTATGGCCACCTCCTGGCATCTGCCAGAAAGCAATTATGTCCCTTGGCGTCTTAATGGAATGCCCTGTGAGTGTCTGCACCCTATGTGAACACAGCGCAGGCTTCCAAGGATGGTGCAGGATTGCTGCCAGCTGGTTGGTTTTGTTGGGCAGCTGAGGACAGTACTTTTCAGGTTCCCACCCGCAGTGTCCTGATCGTTTTCAAAATCATTCAGACAACGTTACTCCCTTTTCATGCACCCAGTCAGCCAGTTGATACTATCGGTCATTTCTTTTCTCGCAGAGAAATGGCCCCCCCAAGTTAGTCCACAACGAAATGTCGCCTCTTTCTAGCTCCGCTTGCCGCCAGGGTGTGTGTGTGTGGTACGAAACTTTGACACTCGCCATGCGAGCGGAGATTTCTCACAGCCTCGTCTCTGTGGAACGCATCTCTGAGCTACTCTGCCTGATGGAACCCACAGACTATAGTTGTCATGTTGTACGTTTATCTTTTTGTCATTAAGGACCTGTTTATTGTTGCTGGGTTTTTTTGTTTGTTTGTTTTGTTTGTTTGTTTTGTTTTTGTGGGTTTTTTCTTTTTTTTTCCTTTTTTTTTTTAAAAGGGTCAGGGTGAGGTGTGGGGGTGGGGGGCATGAAAGAACTTTTCTGGTTGTGTGGCAACTCAAAAAAAAAAAAAAAAAAAAAAAAAACACGTCTGTGTGGGCTATGAACATATTACATAGCTAAAAATCAAAACTTCCATAATTGTCTAAACAGACGGCTTTACTAGCTATATCTTGGATATGTAAAGAAAAACACCCTATCACAGAAAAAAAAACATCTTGGAAACTTAAAAGAGACGCCTTCTGAGACCATTCTCGGAGGTATCCTGTTGACTAAAATCTCTGTACCTTGGACAACGCCCCAATGAGACAATTCTTGTCAATCTTCAGTCGGATAAACTGTGGTATTTGGAAACGCCCTGTGCGAGAATTCTTGGGAATGTTCCTGTCAGGAGAATCCTGGAAACCTAAAGTCACGCCCTGCGGACACGCCCAAGGGAGATAATTCTTAGAAATGTCTTGTTAGAGAATCCTGAAAACCGAAAGTCACGCCAGCCCTATGAATACGCTCTCTTGGAAATGCCCAGTCAGATAAATCAGGATACCAACAGAACGACCAGTGACATCATTCTTGAAATCGTCCTGTCAGAAATATATCTTGCAAATCTTAACACACGCACGCACGCACGCACGCACGCACATATACACGCACGCACGCCCGCACCCCCCCCCCCCCCCCCCCCCCCCCGCGCACGCACGCACGCACATATACACGCACGCACGCCCCCCCCCCCCCCCCCCCCACACACACACACACGCACGATGATTGTTGGAAAAGTCCTTCCCGATAAATCCTGGAGAAACGCCTCAGCGCTATTTATGGCGCGCGACATGGACCGACGTAGTGGACGGGCAGAAGTATGTATATATATGTGATGGTCACTTGGTAGCTGACAGCTGCCCAGGTGGGGGGTGGGGGGGGGGGGGCGCCAGGGAAGTGGCATTTCTCTGGGAGAAGGGCGCAGCCTTGGCAACCACTACAAGTCAATGAACAACCCGTGACAGCCCTGACATCCGTCTGTCTCGGTAGTTCCGTCTTGGAATCCATCTGCCTGGCACGGCATCATGCTCTTTTTGGTCGATACATGAATCTGTCTTGTTTTTTTTCTGTTTTTTTCTGCTTTTCTTTTTCCCCTCTTTCTTTCGTTCTTTCTTTCTTTCTTTTCCCTTTCTTCCTTCCTTCCTTCCTTCCTTCCTTCCTTCCTTCCTTTCTTTCCTAGTTTGTTTCTTTTTGAAAATAAATTTTTTTCCCCTTTCGAACAGGTAAAAAGAAGCTGCAGCAATAACAAGGAAAAACAACAATATCAGGAGGAGGAGGAACAGCAGCAGCATCGTCTCGAGTCAGATGTAGTACAATTATTATCAGTTGTTGTTGCAGCAGCACTAGCAGCAGCACTAGCAGCAGCAACATCAGTAGCAGCAGCAGCAACAGTAGTAGTAGTAGTAGTAGCAGCAGCAGCAGCAGCGGTAGCAGTAGTGGTAGCAGTAGCAGTAGCAGTAGCAGCAGCAACAGCAGCAGCATTAGAAGTAATACAATCATCATCATCGTCATAAGTAGTACTTGTGGTACTGATTGTAGTAGTAGCAGAAGTAGTAGTAGTAGTTGTAGTAGTAGTGGTAGCAGCAGCAGCAGCAGCAGCAGCAACAGCAGCATCAACAGTAGTAGTATAGTTACAAGCATCATCATCGCCATCACTATCATCATCATCATTAGCAGCATAAGTAGTAGTAGTAGTAGTAGTAGTAGTAGTAGTAGTAGTAGTAGTAGTAGTAGCAGCAGCAGCAGCAGCAGCAGCACAGTAGTAGGAGTAGTAGTAGCAGCAGCAGCAGTAATAGTAGCAGTAGTAGTAGTGGTAGTAGTGGCTGTAGTAGTAGCAGCAGCAGTAGTAGAATAACAAGCATCGTCATCATCATTATCATCATCAGTAGTAGTAGTTGTTGTAGTCGTCGTAGTAGTAGCAGCCCACAAATAGAAACATCAAGGCAGTTATGTACGTATACACCGCCTTTCTATCCCAAATCTAGACAGCTGGTAGACCATGCAGAAATGTCAGGTACTTTCCAAAGCAGTACAGATACAGACAGACTGGCAGCAGCAACAGCAATAGCAGCAGCGTCTAGAACTGATGTAACGAATGTCGGGGGTCGGACACAGACAGACACACGGACGAGGGCATGACTGAAAATTCTCCGTAGGCCTGTGACTCTAGAACTATTATTAATGGATGAGCCTTCGAACTCAAAGCCCAGTGTATCCACATGCCACAATCGGGATTTGCACTAAAACACTATATCATTCACGTAAGCGTTTTGAGGCCTACCGTAACGTTGAGCTAGCATTTAATGTAAAACTGATGAACAATCGAAAAGAAAGAACAACTCCCAGCCTAGTTTGGGGGGATTTTCACCGATGTTATCACAAACAATCTTCAAATACATCACCTTCCCCTTAGTTGGCGGCACATCTTAGGCCTTTGCACTCCCCCACGACCATATCTTTGCTCCAGCTTGAAGCGCCCCAAATAGTCCCATTCCTTTTATTTTAAACTGTCTGCTTGGAACCACTTGGCTTGTACCTCGATGGCCATATGAAAGAAAATGAGGAGAGAATCAACTTTCAGACACAATACAAAATGCCAAAACAATCCAATGGCGCCATTCCATAAATACTCGACTCCTTAAGCAAGACCTTGGCGCTTTATTTTTTGGTGTGCAGCCTGTATACACAACTCTCCCCCCCCCCCCCCAACCTCCCATCTCCTCTAGCACCCCTCCCCATCCTTACGCCCCCCCCCCTCCCCCCACTCTTGAGTTTCCCTTTTTTTACTCATTCCGCCAGTCACTGTCATTATTTTATGATAAAAGACAACTGTTTCGTCAAGTGACTCGTTTTTTTCTATTCAATGAATCGCTAAAGTAAAAAAAAAAAAAAAAAAAAAATGCGGAAAAGATATGGGACGGTAAGGTTAAAAACCCTCCTGATAAACTTAGACAGTGATATATGTGAACTGAAATGTGTTGATATGTCTTTTGCATTCCACGTGTGTTTTGTATGATTGTTTCATATGATCGCTGAGAAGCGTAGTTTCTTGTAACTGATATGCAATTTAGATGATAACAATTTGTTTGTTTGTTTGTTTTTTACATTTAGCGTAATTCTAAAAGATACAAAGATCAATGTGGAACATACTGCCATCTTCTTTTTTTTCTTCTGAACTTGAACCCGTCGTTCTGATCTCTACATCATGCACAAGCAAGTTCGTTTTCGATTGACGACCACACACGATTTTTTTTTTTCATTGTTTCTATTGTTGGAACACTTTGTCAACAGTGAAAGAGTTAACTGATGAGCATAGAAACAGCCAAAGAACGGTGTAAGATATACCGTGTCCATTGCACGACCTAATGGAAGGGGAACCTATACTTCTTCTTTCTCCGCCTTTCACCTCACCTGAACTGAATCAGGTTCTTCTTTTCTGCTGGGTGGACGGAGAAGATTTCCAGGTCGAAACATTCTGTCCCCACGAGTGGTTCGAACTAGCGATCGTCAGATGTCCTAACCATTTGACTACCAGCCACGCCCTCTCCCCCAAACGTTGTGTAGGATGGCCTAATGGGAGACGGGTACATTTTTCCCCATGAACACAGGCCTTACAGTGCAGTGCGATATGTTCTGAAAATCCCCTTTTGGTTCCATGACACGCGTAGGCGTACATGCAGCACACACAAAAACAAGCATTGTTCATTATTTATTCTTCGAATGTGTACACACACGACAGCGCGCGAGCGCGCGCGCGCACACACACACACACACACACACACACACACACACACACACACGCACACGCACACACACACACACACACGCACACACACACACACACCACCACCATCACCACCACCACCACCACATCACCACCACACCACACCACACACACACACACACCACACAACACCACACACACCACACACACCACACCACTACACCACATCACACACCACACACACACACACACACACACACACACACACACACACACACACACACACACACACACACACACACGCCCGCGCTCCCTCTACCCTAATACACACAGAGTCTAATATCATTCTCATGAAGATGTAAAATCAAAACAACTCTCTCTCTCTCTCTCTCTCTCTCTCTCTCTCTCTCTCTCTCTCTCTCTCTCTCTCTCTCTCTCTCTCTCTCTCTCTCTCTCTCTCTGAGTGTGTGTGTCTGTGTCTGTGTGTGACTTACCTATTACCTATTCAGAGAGAGAGAGAGAGAGAGAGAGAGAGAGAGAGAGAGAGAGAGAGAGAGAGAGAGAGAGAGAGAGAGAGAGAGAGAGATCTAACAATCCAAGCGTAAGGTTTTCAAATTTAAAAAAAAAAAAAAAAAAAAAAAAAACTCCACTCCACTTACAAAGAGAGCAAAATAAGAGAGGGATAGATTCTTTCCCGCAACACCGGCCCAAGTCAAGCACAGCAAGTGTGCACATTCACTAACAAAATAATGCTTTGCAACGCAAGAAGCAACTGGTTCCTGTTAATCTGCAGCAAATGACTCGCTCGTAACCGTGCCATTTACAGTCTGCAACGGTAAGTGGAACATCAGTTCCAGAACAATTAAACATGTAGTAGGTTCATGGACAGACTGAAAGGGTGTCTATGCAAACTCGCTTCGCTGGGTTTTGTGTGGAAGCGGATGATGACTGTTAATTTTTTTTCACGTTGTCTTTGTTTTGAAATCAGTGCTGCAGTTTGGATGATGATTGTTAAATTTTCACGTTACACCGACGGCCAAACTGGCCGCCTCTTCCAGAAATTGGAGGTACGATTTTACGTATGTGCAGAATGCTATGCGAGAGTTCACACACGGAACCTCTGTTTGGTAGTCTCCTTCGAAGGACTTTTCAGGAAAAGGTGTCAGAACTCACAGGGACACAAGAGTCAAAACAAATTCACTGCGCCATTAAACGAAGAAACAAAACAAATCAAAAAAAAAAATATAGCACAATTCTACCTCGTGAGTCTTCGTCAGGCAGGACGAATAATTTTTGCGAGGAAAAATCCCCCTGTATCAAAACAGCACGGCAGAGATTCGAACCCGCAACCCCAGGAACACAAGGATTACAAGTGCAGCGCTCGGGGACTTGGTAGTGAGATTGTGCACACTGTTGAAGGTGGACACTTGCTGTCCCTTTTGGCGTATTTGCCCCTATGCCTTTTTCTGCTTTTTTTGTGGCACCGTGTCTTTTTGTTTGTTTGTTTGTTTAATAGTCTAGTGGGGACGAGTCAGATGGATCATAGCTCCTGGACCCAACATGTTTGAACCAACACGGTTTATCTGCTTTATGGAGGTCAATAGTTTCTTTTATCTATTATGTTATGAAATGCGGTTGATCTTATGTTGTTTGTTTGTCTGTTTCTTATTGGTTTGTTTGTTTGTTTAACAATCTAGTGGGGATGAGTCAGATGGATCATGGCTCACGGAGCCAACGCGGTTTTGTTTTATCTGCTATGGAGGTCAATGTTTTATCTGTTATGTTACGAAATGCGGTTGATCATCTTCTGTCGTTCGTTTGTCTGTTTTCATTCGTTTGTTTGCTTGTTGTTTTCTGTGCTTGTTTGTTTGTTTGTTTCTTTCTTTCTTTCTTTTCTGTGTACATACCTGACAGCCCTTAAACGGCCCTGTCTGATCGGCTGGCTAAGCTATAATCAAACTGAAACAAAAATCCTCAATGTCCACATCGTGGGGTCAATCCTGCACTGACCATTCATGCCACAACCACAACCAGATCGTCTTTTTGCAAATTCCAGCACCAGCAATCCACAGGAAACTCTCAATGCCAGCCACCTACGAGGCCACCCAATAGAGGACACGCTGCACTGTAGTCAAGTGTTAAGTATTTGGGGTTGTTAAGTTGTACCAGTACAGACTAGTGCTGGTTTCATGTATAAGCAGGGCACTCTTACTAGGATGCTGCTGACAAAATTGCTTACTCGCCGAGAGAGAGAGAGAGAGAGAGAGAGAGAGAGAGAGAGAGAGAGAGAGAGAGAGAGAGCGTCTCTTTGGAATGAAGATCATAACCTCGCGCATTAAAAGAGTTCTTGTGAATCTGTCTATGCTGAACAATTTGATACGAACGTGGAAACAGGCGTGGGATGAAGAGGGAGAATCACAGCTATGGTCCTCAAGAGCAGGACATGAAGAACTACAAAACTGGACACAATATA
>JADBJO010007193.1:92500-100071 GCA_016801955.1 Conus betulinus
GGGGAAGAGGAGAGGAGTGTTGGGGCAAGGGAGGGGTGGTGGGTGGGGTGGGTGGGGGAGCGGTCTCTGCCTGACTGACTGAATGATTAAATGAATAAGCCTATGTGTTGTGTAAGCATGAATGTAGGCCTTTGTATGTGAGTGTGTGCGTTTATGTATCTGTATATGTGTCTACACTAAACATTTAACAGATCAATCATCTTAAATACAACAGTTCCATTCACTATCTTAGACAAATGAAATAGCTCAAAACTATCTAAATAAAAACCCCAATCGGACTATGTATTAAGTATTCAGCAATTTCGATCATCAAAGAATGATTCGAAAGTATATCTTGCAAGTTTTTTTCAGAAAAAGTATTGGATCGCATTGGATCGCAAAGATGTTGGTAAGAAAGTAGTCAACTTGTGACAATTGAACAGAATATGGTTCAGTGTTATCTCTCTTTACCACAAATACAGTTAGTATTTTTACTAAACTTTGTTTTTAAAGCATTTAGCTTTAATCGAATTATAAGGGAAGATATTTGTCTGGAATAATAAACTGGAAGATCAGTCGTTTTTCTTAATACAAGGTCTAATGGAAAAGCTTCCCATTGGTTGGATGAAATCTCGGTAGGCGTATCAACATTTGTTTGAGCTCTCTTCCGTGCAGTCGATTCAAGGGTACGATAGCATTCCACTACTGACGGTTTTATTTTTAACTCAGAAAATGACCCTGCTTTTTTAGCACCTTTTTTTTCGCAGCCCTATCAGCCAGTTCATTTCCAAGTATACCAGTATGCGAAGGAATCCAGCAAAATTCTATAAAAATGTCTTTAGACGCCAGACAGTATAACAGATATTTAATTTCAAACACAAGGTCGGGTCGGGTCGAAATATTGGAGGAGTCAAGGGCAAGTAGGACTGATTTTGAATCTACAAAGAAAACTACCTGAGCGATGTTAATGGGAAGATCTGTTAGAAATTCCATTGCCATCATTATAGCTACTAATTCGGCTGTAAAATATAGATAAATTGCTGCTACCCAGAAAGAACGATCTTTGAGTTTTAAGGGAAGGAATAACAAATGCTGCACCAACATTTCCATCATCTAAAACTGAACCATCAGTAAACACCTGAAAATGATTTTGATATCTTTCGTATACATGTGATTTTGCTAAATTTGTGATGATATTAATATTTACTATTTACTTTTTTTTGATATCAGAATAACCAGTATCAAGAATAGTTTTTGGTATCTCCCATGATGGAATAAATGAAGAAGATGGTTTTTTTAGCCACTTCTTTAATATCTATTTTTGAACATTTAATCAAATCAGAAAGTGTATGTAGCTATTGTTTCTTGCGATTTAATCGTAATTGCTCTTTTTGGAAAGTCAGTGTCGGATCTAATTTTTAAATCTTCTTGAATGTAATTATCATCACCAGCACTCGATTTTATGACAAATTTTGATGCAGCTAGTTCACGATAATCATCAAGGGGCAAGATTCCAGCTTCTCTATATGTTTTTGCGTTTGAGGCATGAAATAGGGATACCAAGAGCAAATTTAATGGCTTTGCAATCCAAACTTTGTAATTTTTTTAGAAGAAATTTTGGAGCGCTAAAGTACACTTCTTGACCATACGTAAGTTTTGATCTAACAAGAGCGATAGAAAGATGAAGTAGAGTTTTTGAATCCATTCCCCAGGGTAGTCTGCTTATGGATCTTTAGTAAGTTCAAACTTTTCCTAGCCTTTGTTAATATGTATTCAAAATGAATATTCCAAGATAATTTTGGAGTAAGGAAAAGTCCTAAAAATTTAATACTTTGTTTATATTCTAAAGGTTCCCCTAGAAGTTTGAAGACTGGTAAATTTTCTGGATTGCTTCCTGCATTAAACAACATCATATTTTTTTTTTTCAGTGGACAAGGACAGACCATTTTCTTTCATATAGTTCCCTATGCTATCTAAATCTCTTTGATATAGTCTTCTAGCATAATTCTGTGCTCTTTGTGGGGTTGACTTTTTCAGAGTTACTTTCATCCACATACAGATATCATCTGCGTATTGCACTAGAACGACATTTTTGGAGACTGCTTTTGGGAGATCGTGAATAAGGATGTTAAAAAGAATAGGTGCTAATACTGAGCCTTGCGGAATTCCCATATCTAGTTTTTTTCTGAGTGTTGAGTGTCTTCTTCCTACTCTGGCTAACATACTTCTATTATATTTAAAAATGATTTGATATAATTGTACATGTTTCCAGATATTCCAATCAGTTTCAGTTTGTATAACAAGCGCCTGTGCCAGACTTGGTCATAGGCTTTTTTAACATCAAAGAAGGTAGCGAGTATACTTTTCCTACGAGCAAACTGACGCTTTATTTGAGTAGATAATTTAACCAAGTGCTCAACTGTAGATCTTCCTTTCATAAATCCAGCTTGATTAATTGGTATTACATTGTTCTTTTCACAAAAGTGCATGAGCCTATTTAAAAACATTTTTTCTACAAGTTTACCACAATGGGAAGTGAGAGCTATAGGGCGGTAGCTGTTTTTGTCATTCATAGGTTTACCAGGTTTTAAAATTGGAACGACTATTGAATCTTTCCATATTTGAGGAACAACGCCATTTTCCCAGCAATTCTGAACTATATGGTGCAGGAAAACAATGCAGTTATCAGGGAGATGTTTTAACATTTCATTGCTCACAATATCAATACCAGCAGAGCATTTTTTGTTTGCTGTTACCATATATTGCACTTTTCAACTCTCTGATTGTTATCGGTGCATTAATAGAGAGATCATTATCAGGAAGAGGGTCTGAATAGAGAGGCTGCAATTGTTCTTTTTCTCTATATATTTTACAGTTTGAGGACAGACCTTCTGATTTACTATTCATAGAAAACATATCCACGAAAGTTTCCGCCCTTTTCTCCATCAGAAGGAAACTTATTCTCATTACATTCTATTGGATAGCTTGGAAGTCTAATTCCATTTTTCATGCATTTCACTTTGTTCCAAACCTTATTTAAGTCCTTATTATCTGTAACTTCCTTTGTGCAAAAAGAATTCCAATATAGCCGTTTTGCTTTTGGCTACTACATTATTTACTGTGTGTCTTTTTGCTTTCTTCATTTCCATATGACTTTCTTCTATTAACTGTTTGCGCGTAATTTTCATCTAGATTTTTTCTCTGTTTTCGCCTTAATGTACACCTTGTATTTGTCTTTTTTGAGATTAACTGCTTGCTTGTTCACATTCATTAGTCCACCAGATATTCCCTACATGTTTAGACTGTTTCGTGGTTTGTAGTCTTGGTATTGATGAATTAGCTGCCAATATAACTGCATCCTTGAATTCTGAATATTGCATGTCAGTATGCTCTTGCATACATTTATCGAAGTTTTGACAAGCTAGAATAGATTGAAATTTATCCCAGTCTGCACACTTATAGTCGTATCTCACTGGAGAATCATGTACATCATTATTACCCTGAATATTTTCTTTAACAATGGTTATAATTATAGGCAAATGATCGCTACCTAAAGTATCTTTGCATGTTTCCCATGTACAAGACGGAGCAAGTTCTGGTGAGATAAAGGAAAGGTCTATAGCTGTAGCTCTATGTTTGGATATATCTGGGATCCGGGTGATACTGCCATCGTTTAAAAGGTGGAATGAACTATCTACGATGTTTTCAACAAGACGATTACTGGTAACCGTGCTACAATCATTTTCCCAGAAGGGAGTGAGTGAGCATTAAAGTCGCCCGCTATTAACCACTTATTGCAATGTTGATCTTGAATAGCGCGTAGCCAGTCAATTCTGATCATTCGGACCTTTAGGAAAATATACTGACATAACATTCATTGTAAGAGAATTACTAAGTTTTATATTGGCTACGCATGCATGTACATCACTGACAGACTTTGGGATTGTGGTGATGCACTTATGTTATACTGAAGCCCTTCACGTATATATAATGCAGTATTTACATGGCCGTTGGAACTTCCCTTGTCGTATACTGGGGGGAAATAGTAGTTAGGCAAACTGGGCAGTTTTGGAAGGGATAACATTTAACGATTGTAATATCAAAACTTCGTATGGGTTTGAAGAAAGATGATGACGTAAGTATGCTTGGTTTGTAGTTATAGATCTACAATTCCACTGAAAAAACGACAAGCTGTGTACTATCGATTGACTATATGAAGTCATTATTTAAGAATCATATGACTTCTACAAAGGACGTCAAAGTAAATACTTAATGCACTAAAAAAAAATTTAACGCAAGAATGTAAAGAGAAATCACATGAATAACATCGTCAAAAAAGAAAATCAAAAAAAAAAAAAAAAAAAAAAAAAAAAAAAAGAGGGAAGCTGTGTGTGCGCGTAAAACAGTAGGGCGAAATACAACGAGAATAACTATTTGTTCTGTACACGTCTTCAAGTAAAAGAGGATAGGTAGTTGGACACTACAACCGTCTTTCAGACGAAGAAATGACAGGGTTTTTATAATATACTCAGGAACACTGTCTGCAACTCCAAAATCAAGACGTGAACACTGTCTACAGCTCCTCTTTAAGGATGTAATTAGTAGTCGTACAACATATCGTAAGGGTTCCGCCATGAAGCTTGGTAGTCGTGGAAGCCCGTGTGGTAGTAGGGGGGTCGGGAATATTGCTGTCTTCTAGGTGGCAGGCTATTGTGTCGTGGTCTGGATCGACGTGGAGTCACCCAGAAGAGATTCCGCAAGCTCTCCCTATGTTTCCGGCTAGGACACTGGTTCCTCTTCGATTGGGATGGATCTTGTCCTTCATGAAGTTCAGGCTGGTTTTCAGGTTCTCATGATATACGGTGGTTATTCTATCATGTTCGTAAAGTTCATTGGACAGTATAGCGTTGAAAAGATTTCTTTTTATTTCTAACGTTGGATCCCTTGTTGGAGCAATCTTACTTATGATAATTTTTACACCCCGGGTGTTGTTCTGAAATCTTTCTTGCACAAGTGATGAGAGCGTTTGCAGCGGTGGGTGCATCCTTCTTTTTTACATCATTGATCCCACAATGAATCAGTATTGCATCGGGAGATTCGTTAGCACATGCAGATTTGACTGCCTTCTCTACATCTTCAGTGGTGTGTGCTTTCATTGTAATCGCATTCACCCCATAAGATAGACCTAGCCGTCCGCCCTGGACACCAGTCATGACAGAGTCATGAACGATTACAGCTGTAGGGAGATCTTGAACTTCTTTTCTTTCCCCCCCCCACCTCTTTAGCGTCAGAAGTCACAACGTCATTTCTTTTGTTTACGTCATTTCTTTTAACATCATTTGTTCTCTTCCTTTCTTTTTGTACCTTCTCAGATTTTGGTTTCATGTTTTTCAGTTCATTTTGAGTGATTTTGTGCTTTGCTTGATTTTGAGGAGTATGTTTGGCTGCATCTGCGTATGTCCTTGAATTTTCATTTATTTCTGTCTGTGTAGATTGTGACTGACCTCTTTTCGATGTTCTGCTTGTACTTTGTTTGCTGCTTGGGTGTCTCGTATGGCCGTTTCAAGGGAAGATATTCGGGAGCACAGGGAAGAAATTGTCTGGGTCATTTCATATATTTTCCGTAGCAGGACCTCGTTGCTCAGTGGATGGGGACTGACCGAAGCACACATGCTGGTACTGGTAGATGCCGACTCAGCTGATCTATCGTTCTTCGCTGCGGCGTTCTTACCGTGGTTTCGATCGTCCCTCTGATCCTTCGTACTGCACTGATCTCAGAGATGGTGTTGCTTCTTGCTGCTTCATCGCCACTTTCTTGCGATCTGTGTACATGCCCTGTACTCCTTGTCCTAGTCATCCTGGAGTATTGTGAAAAAGTATGTGAATATGAGTTTCAGTGTGTGCGTTTGTGTGCTTGTTTGTGCGTGTGTGTGTGTGTGCGTGCGCGCGTGTGTTTGTGTGTGTGTGTGTGTGTGTGTGTGAGAGAGAGAGAGAGAGTATGTGTATGTACAGCCATATTCAGAGAGAGGGACAGACAGACATACAGACAGAGAGACAGGCAGACAGACAAAACAGACAGACAGACAGGCAGACAGACAGACAAATATCGTATGGGTAATCAACATACGCAAGAGCGAAACATGAAACTGTGACATCTCTTATCAACCTGTCAGCAGAACTGGCAAGACACTGATCTCTCTCTCTCTCTCTCTCTCTCTCTCGTCTCTCTCTCTCTGTCTCTCTGTGTGTGTGTGTGTGTGGTGTGTGTGTGTGTGTGTGTGTGTGTGTGTGTGTTGCTCTCTCACTCTCTGTCTGTCTGCCTGTCTGTCTTACTCTCTCTCTCTCTCTCTCCCTCTCTCTTCGCTCTCAGTCTCTCTCTCTCTCTCGCTCTCTCTCTCTCTCTCACTCTCTCTCTCTCTCTCTCTCTGGGAGAAACACATGCGCGAGCGCGCGCGCACACACACTCACGCACACAGTCACACACACAGTCACACACACACACACACACACCACACACACACACACACACACACCACACACCACACACACACATACACACACACTGTCTATGGCCAGCAGAACACCATCTGCTATCCAGCCTCTAAACCACACCCAAAACAAAGTGAACAACAACCTGTCACTGCCCTCACCACACAGAACGTTCCTAGTATAGGCCCACTGACGTCGTACATTAAGTACTTACCTTGGGCGGCATTTTGAATGGTTCCAGACCAACAGACCGCTGCAGCTGCCACAAATTCTGAGAAGGGCAAGCACTTCTAGTATAGGGAATAAGCACAGACAGAGAGAAGTTGCTTTCAGCAGCAAAAGCCGACAGACAGGCAGGCAGCAGACAAAGACAGAGAGATACAGTCACAGAGACAGAGGCATACAGGGAGATGGACTACGGGCTGTGTTGTTTATACTGTGTGAGATTCTCATACACAGATACTAGGCTATTGGGGAGCCATCTCAAAGAGGAGAACTGCCAGAAAGCTGAGTTCCATCCACTGGATGCGAGGAGAGTCTGTATGTTCACGCGCGCTCGCGTGTGTGTGTGGGTCTGTTGGTGAGGGGGGGGGGGGGGGGGGGGGGGGTGGAGCGTGGGGGCAGAAGGGAAGGAAGAGGAGGAGTGGAAGGGGAGACTTGAATGTCAGGGCAGGAAGATAGGAGGGAGGGGTTAGCGATAGTGGGATAGGAATACAGGGGATGGGGAGGGGGAGGGGGGGGGGGGGGTAGGTGTCACTTCATCACTGGGCGTGGAGTTCTGCAACTTCAGTTGGGAAGAGAAGAACGTGTTGGATATTTGTGTGCATGCCATCTGAATGGGAGTGCAGGAATGACAAGAACAAAGGTACAATAGACCGTAGACAGACAGAAGGTACAAATCTTCTACTAAGTCTGAGGTCTGAGACAAGCACTTACAGGGAAACACAGACAGAGGGCAGATGCTTCATAGCAGCAAAAAAAGCAGAAGCAGAATTAGAAGAAAATCTCAAGGTCACAAAGCATATAAAGGTAAAGAGACAGGCAAGGCCAAAGACAAAGACAGAGACACAGGGAGATGGACTACACAGGGTGTGTATATACTC
>JADBJO010007193.1:100437-110437 GCA_016801955.1 Conus betulinus
ACTCATGCCAGACTTGATCATACGCCTTTTTGACATCGTAAAAAGTTGCAAGTACATTTTTTCTCCGAGCAAACGGACGTTTTACCTGAGTTGTAAGCTTTACAAGGTGATCAACAGTCGATCAGCCTTTTCTAAATCCAGCCTGAGCGATAGGAATATGTCCATTTTTTTCACAATGATAAGTAAGTCTACTTAATACAATTTTTTTCCATTAGGTTACCAGTATGAGAGGTGAGAGCGATAGGACGATAACTATTAATATCAGAGTTAGGTTTGCCCTGCTTGAGAATGGGCACAATGACAGAATCTTTCCAAACAGATGGAGTCTTCCCATCTATCGAACAGTTTTTCATAATTGTATACAGAAATGTTGTAAAATTGATTGGAAGGTTCCTTAACATTTCGTTTGAGACAGTGTCTAAACCAACTGAAGTTTACTTTGTTGACAATGACGATAGAGCATTTCTTAATTCTTCTAATGTTATTTCTGCATTTAAATAATGTTCGTTGTTTTCTTCTGGGTCAGAATAGATATGGTTATTCGATTGGTCTTCCCCTCAAAGTTCTGCACTTTTCTGAGAGTCTAATTTTGGAGCTATTTTTTGAAAAAAAAAAAAAAAAAAATCAGCAAACAGTTCAGCTTTTTGAGCTGACGTTGGGAATTGTTCATGCCCTACGGTGATTGGATAAGCGTGTAGATGTATTCCATGTTCATTTCGTGTATCTATGTCCATACCTTTTTTTAAAATCTCTTGTTATCATTAACTTCATTTACACAAAATGATGACCAGTAATCGCTTTTGGCTTTCTCTATAATTCAAGTACTTTCATTTTTTGCCCGTTTCATGGGGAGTAAGTCATCTACTTTTTTGTCTTTTGCGTGTATTTTGAACTTTGATTTCTTTTTATTAACAGCATCTTTGCAGGATTCCGTCCACCAGACCTTGCCAGCATTTTTAGAGGATTTTGTCTGACTAAATTTTGGAATTGCCCCGGTTGCAGCTTTCAAAACCGATTCAGAAAAGTTGACACTAGAAACTTCTCTCCAGGAAAGTCTAAAAGACGTGTCAGACTGGTGTCATTCAAACTCAATGGTCATACACCCGGCCAAAACCAAATCTATGATTATAGCTACCCGCCAAAACACCAGCTGACTCCTCTTTGCCTAAAACTTCAGTTGAATGGCACTTCTATCGAGCAGGTAGATGAGCATACTGTTTTATGGTTAACGATAGATAAAGAATTGAAATGGCAATCTCATCTCAATAACGTATGCAAGGTACTCTCAAAACACCTTTTCCTGTTATCTCAATTAAAGCGCTACGTCAACAGTAATGTGCTTAAACTTTTCTTCAATGCACACATAATGTCACGTATCAATTACGCTTCAACAGTGTGGGACGGAAGTAGTGACGTCACAAAAAAAGGCTGAATTCTCTCCATAGACGTGCAGCAAAGCTACTCCATCCAGCTGTATCTCTAACAACAGACGAAAAAAACTAAAAGCACTGAACATACTTCCTCAGAATAAACAATTGGAATTCAACAAGGCATCATTTATGTTTACAATCTTGACAGATACTATGCCATGTTATATCAATGCCCTTTTTTTACAAGATCGAACAGCTTTTCTGGCTCGACGAAATCCCTCTTCCCTACCCACGCATTGATCTATACAAAACAAACCTAGCTTACTCTGGACCATATGTCTGGAACTCACTTTTCCACCGAATCTACAAAACATGAATGCTTTAAAACTTTTCAAGGAACATTTGCATAAACATTGTATGTATCAGTAATTAAATCATTTGATTACAATGATTAGCGCCCATTCGCAAAGTCTTCTGTGAACCATACTTTGAATAAATCGTCTAAACACAAAAACCTACTCCGTTAAAATCGCTCATCCCTACTCCCACTCTGTCTACCATCCGTTTTCTCCTCCCCCTACTTACCATTCTCTCTTCCCCACACTCCTCTGACCTCCTCTCTGTAGTTTTGTTTGTTTGTTTGTACTTTTCCTTCTGTTTTACCATCCCCCATCTCATTAGTGCTTTTATGAATAGTTTGCTTATCATTGTAGAACTAGATAACCCATGTTGCTATGTTGAATTGTCAGTATGAATGATATGTGCTGAAATAATGTGTGCATGACAAGGACAAATTGTAAGACTAGGCTTTGGTCTAAAATCTCCATCCTTGTGTATTAAAGATCAATCAATCAATCAATCATCAATCAATCAATCAATCAAACAATCAATCAATCAATCACACACACACACACACACACACACACACACACACACACACACACACACACACACACACACACCTCATCCATATGTATTCACACATACCAGTGTAGCTGAAAAGACGATGTTTTTAAACCCTACAGGGGCCATCAGTAATTTGCCCTATCAGTAATTTGCCTATCAGTAACTTCCCCTGTCAGTCAGATAACAGTGGTGGACAGGCCCACAGTAATTTGTCCTATCAGTCACAGTGGTGGACAGGCCCACAGTAATTTGTCCTATCAGTCACAGTGGTGGACAGGCCCACAGTAATTTGTCCTATCAGTCAGATGACAGTGGTGGACAGGCCCAGAGTAATTTGTCCTATCAGTCAGATGACAGTGGTGGACAGGCCCAGTAGTAATTTGTCCTATCTGTCAGATGGCAGTGGTGGACAGGCCCACAGTAATTTGTCCTATCAGTCACAGTGGTGGACAGGCCCACAGTAATTTGTCCTATCAGTCAGATGACAGTGGTGGACAGGCCCATAGTAATTTGTCCTATCAGTCAGATGACAGTGGTGGACAGGCCCATAGTAATTTGTCCTATCAGTCAGATGACAGTGGTGGACAGGCCCACAGTAATTTGTCCTATCATCAGTGTGGGACAGATGTAATTTGTCCTATCAGTCAGTGGTGGTGGACAGGCCCACAGTAATTTGTCCTATCAGTCAGATGACAGTGGTGGACAGGCCCAGAGTAATTTGTCCTATCAGTCAGATGACAGTGGTGGACAGGCCCAGAGTAATTTGTCCTATCAGTCAGATGACAGTGGTGGACAGGCCCACAGTAATTTGTCCTATCAGTCAGATGGCAGTGGTGGACAGGCCCACAGTAATTTGTCCTATCAGCCACAGTGGTGGACAGGCCCACAGTAATTTGTCCTATCAGTCAGATGACAGTGGTGGACAGGCCCACAGTAATTTGTCCTATCAGTCAGATGGCAGTGGTGGACAGGCCCACAGTAATTTGTCCTATCAGTCAGATGACAGTGGTGGACAGGCCCACAGTAATTTGTCCTATCAGTCAGATGACAGTGGTGGACAGGCCCACAGTAATTTGTCCTATCAGTCAGATGGCAGTGGTGGACAGGCCCACAGTAATTTGTCCTATCAGTCAGATGACAGTGGTGGACAGGCCCACAGTAATTTGTCCTATCAGTCAGATGACAGTGGTGGACAGGCCCAGAGTAATTTGTCCTATCAGTCAGATGGCAGTGGGGGACAGGCCCAGAGTAGTAATTTGTCCTATCAGTTAGATGGCAGTTGTGGACAGGCCCACAGTAATTTGTCCTATCTGTCAGATGGCAGTGGTGGACAGGCCCAGAGTAATTTGTCCTATCTGTCACAGTGGTGGACAGGCCCAGTAGTAATTTGTCCTATCTGTCACAGTGGTGGACAGACCAACAGTAATTTGTCCTATCTGTCACAGTGGTGGACAGACCAACAGTATTTGTCCTATCTGTAACAGTGGTGGACAGACCAACAGTAATTTGTCCTATCTGTCACAGTGGTGGACAGGCCCGCAGTAATTTGCCCTATCAGTAATTTGCCCTAACCATAATTTGTCATATCAGTAATTTGTCCTATCAGTCACATTTGTCCTTGGACAGGCCCAGAGTAACTTGTCCTATCAGTCAGATGGCAGTGGTGAACAGGCTAAGAGTAATTTGCCCTAACAGTAATTTGTCCTAGAGTGATTGTCCTATCAGTCGAATGACAGTGGTGGACAGGCCCACAGTAATTTGTCCTATCAGTGACAGTGGTGGACAGGCCTAGAGAATTTGTGTCTATCAGCCACAGTGGTGGACAGGCCCACAGTAATTTGACCTACCAGTCAGATGACAGTGGTGGACGGGCCCAGAGTAATTTGTCCTATCAGCCAGATGACAGTGGTGGACAGGCCCAGAGTAATTTGACCTACCAGTCAGATGACAGTGGTGGACGGGCCCAGAGTAATTTGTCCTATCAGTCAGATGACAGTGGTGAACGGGCCCAGAGTAATTTGTCCTATCAGTCATAGTGGTGGACAGGCCCAGAGTAATTTGTCCTATCAGTTACAGTGGTGGACAGGCCCAGTGTATTTGTCCTATCAGTCACAGTGGTGGACAGGCCCAGAGTTATTTGTCCTATCAGTCACAGTGGTGGACAGACCCAGAGTAATTTGTCCTATCAGTTACAGTGGTGGACAAGCCCAGAGTAATTTGTCCTATCAGTCACAGTGGTGGACAGGCCCAGAGTTTTTGTCCAATCAGTCAGATAACAGTGGTGGACAGGCCCAGAGTAATTTGACAAGAGTTTTTTTTTTTTTCTAAGACATGGTGTTAGTTCCGCCAGATGATGCAGACAAACAGATTATGGGACAAAACACAATGCATTTCGACCTCTTGGGTCCTCTTCAGGCAAAAACAAACAACATTTAGGACAATGAAAACAAAGAACGAGCAACCTCTTATCTTCTCATATTTGGTTCAGTTTTGCCCTATCAGTCAGATGGCACTGGTGAGCAGGCCTGCCCCACCCCCCCCCCCCCCCCTCCCACTACTAACCCCCCCCCCCCAAACTCGCTTCCTACAAATATCTATTCACTACGAGGAAGCCATACTCAAGGTCTAGGTCAGCCTCACTCTCTCAACTCACTATCCACACTGCCTGTTGCCAATGGAGAAATGGACAGGGAACCTAGCACACCCTCACTGTCTACACCACTGATTGTCTGAGTGAAATGGATTGAGAACTTAACACACCTCACTGTCCACACCACCACTCTGATTGTCTGAGTGAAATGGATTGAGAACTCTAACAAATGGATTCACTGTCCACACCACTGATGTCTGAATGAAATGGATTGAGAACTTAACACACCCCCATTGTCCACCACACCACTGATTGTCTGTCTGAGTGAAATGGATTGAGAACTTAGCACACCTCACTGTCCACACCACTGATTGTCTGAGTGAAATGGATTGAGAACTTATCCCCACCCCCCCCCCCCCACCCCACTGATTGTCACTGATTGTCTGAGTGAAATGGATTGAGAACATATCACCCCCCCCCACTGTCCACACCACTGATGATGTCTGAGTGAAATGGATTGAGAACTAACACATCTCACTGTCCACATCACTGATTGTCTGAGTGAAATGGATTGAGAACAAACACACCTCACTGTCCACACCACTGAGTGTCTGAGTGAAATGGATTAAGAACTTAGCACAGTCTGAGACCCTAACCCTCTGCCCACACTGTCTACTGTGCAGAGGACAAATGAATAGGGAACTAGCACAGCCTCAGCCCTCCCCCCCCCGCCCCCGCCCTTAAAATTGCGCATAGTATCTATCTATCTATCTATCTATCTATCTATCTGCGCGCGCGCGCGCGTACGTGTGTGTGTGTGTGTGTGTGTGTGTGTGTGTGTGTGTGTGTGTGTGTGTGTGTGTGTGTGTGTGTGTGTGCGCGCGCGCGTAAGTGTGTGTGTGTGTGTGTGTGTGTGTGTGTGTGTGTGTGTGTGTGTGTGTGTGTGTGTGTGTGTGCAAGCGCGCGTAAGTGTGTGTGTGTGTGTGTGTGTGTGTGTGTGTGTGTGTGTGTGTGTGTGTGTGTGTGTTTGTGTGTGTGCAAGCGTTTGTGTGGTGTGTGTGTGTGTGTGTGTGTGTGTGTGTGTGTGTGTGTGTGCATGCATATGCATGAGATGGGAGGAGCTATGGTTTCAGTGTTCAGGACGTGTGAGTGATGACGTGGACAACAGAACAGGGTTGTAGCTAAGCACGTCACACCCTGCATCCTGCAGACATAACCAGCAGGCAGACCTGGGGCCCGCCAGTGGGCGTCTGACTGTCACCACGTACAGACGTGCAGCCATCGCCACATCTGACAACCTCCTCAACCAGCCAGTGATGGATCAGACCTGTGTGTATAGCCATCGTCACATCTGACAACCTCCTCAACCAGCCAGTGGATGGATCAGACCTGTGTGTATAGCCATCGTCACATCTGACAACCTCCTCAACCAGCCAGCGGATGGATCAGACCTGTGTGTATAGCCATCGTCACATCTGACAACCTCCTCAACCAGCCAATGGATGGATCAGACCTGTGTGTATAGCCATCGTCACATCTGACAACCTCCTCAACCAGCCAATGGATGGATCAGACCTGTGTGTACAGCCATCGTCACATCTGACAACCTCCTCAACCAGCCAATGGATGGATCAGACCTGTGTGTACAGCCATCGTCACATCTGACAACCTCCTCAACCAGCCAGTGGATGGATCAGACCTGTGTGTACAGCCATCGTCACATCTGACAACCTCCTCAACCAGCCAATGGATGGATCAGACCTGTGTGTATAGCCATCGTGTTATGTGCCTTCTACAGATTCAGACAGTGTGTTGGACTTGTTTCCTTTAGAAACAAAGGTAGGTTTCTTCCACTGTTCAGTTTGCTTCCTCTGCTCACAGTGCATGGCTTATGTCACTGTTTGTGTTCATAGCTCAGCAGTAGAAAACAATTTGTTGAGCTGACAACGCCAGTCTGAGTTCAGGAGTTAAGATGTAAATGATAAGAGTAGCGATAATAATGATATAGTAATGGTAATGATGATATTAATAATGACAGTAGTAGTAGTAGTAGTAGTAGTAGTAGTAGTAGTAGTAGTAGTAGTGGTGGTGGTGGTAGTAGTACTAGTAGTGATTACAGTAAGAATGAGGAGGTGGAAGAAGAAGAAGGAAAGAAGCAGCAGGAGGAGAAGAGGAGAGGAGGAGAGGAGGAGAGAAGGAGAAGAAGAAGAAGAAGAAAAAGAAGAAAAAGAAGAAGAAGAAGACTTTTTTTCTCGAAAAATATGGTTATGCTTTACCAGTTAGCCGAAAAGAGACTAATGCCTTTTGGAATGTCACTTTCCAAGCATATAAAATCTTTGGTGACAAAGTAGGTATCGAGGATCTTAGTGATGTTATAGCTGAAAACATTTTGTACAATAAAAAACATTAAACTAAACGGGAAAAGTATATGTTTCGAGGACTGGATAGACAAAGGTGTGTATCGTATTGCCGATTTAATGAACCAAGCAGGGTCGTTCATGACATATGAAGCTTTCAAGCAAAAGCATACCGCTCAAACAAACTTTATGCTATACCTAGGTTGTGTGCAATCTGTCAGAAAATATATTCGAACGAAGAATATCAGATTCACTTGTAATATGCGTACGACCACTGAAAAAGCTCTCAGTATCATCTGGAGCGCAAAGAAGGGAGCTCGACTTTATTATGATATCTTAAATGCAGATAACTCAGCCCAGGTGCTGTGAGAAATGGAACAATCAAATGGGTAAAGAATTGAACTGGAAAAGATATATTTCTTAGCACACACAAAATAAAAGAAATTAAACTGAAATGGCTTCAGATGAGATTAATTCACAGGATCCTGGCTACAAATATTGTCCTTGAAAAAAACTAACACCATTGAAAATAAAAAATGTACTTTTTGTAAGTCTGAAAAGGAAATTATAGATCATCTATTTTTCACATGCGACGTGACAACACATTTTTGGACTGACCTTCAGAATTCCTTAAAGACAAATTGCTCTAGTGAACTTGAAATTGTATTATCAAAAGAACTTGTTCTGTTTGGCACTGACTCTCGGATAAAAAAACTGACATCATACTCGACTACATTGTTATCTCTGCAAAGTTCTCTGTATATAAATCCAGACTTGAAAAGGTGCTTCCTCTGTTTCCTGTCTTCAGGAAATATTTAAAAACCAAGTACCAAGCAGAAAAATGCACTGCAAAAATGAATATGAACTACGTTGATTTTGAAAACTAAAGGCAACAATATGATTTTTTTTTTAAATCGAAAACCAAGATTTGTGTGCGCGTGCTTGCGCGCGCACGTGTATGTATATGTGTAGTCCTGAGCAAAGCCTGGCGTGGCAGCTAAAGTCAAACCGTCGTTTCTGGATAAGTAATTTATTTGTACTGTTCATGTCGATTCCTATACTTCTGTATAGAAAACTTAAGTAACATAGGGTTGTTCCGCACAAAAAAGATCATTCGTTCATTTGCCATTTAACTCTCTCTCTCTCTCTCTCTCTCTCTCTCTCTCTCTCTCTCTCTCTCTCTCTCTCTCTCTCTCTCTCTCTCTCTCTCTCTCCAGCATTATGTATTGCTCTGTGCTTACATTGATCAGAACTTGGAGATCTACGAAAACTGAAAATGTGACAGGACCTACAAGCTGTCTACAGCACACAGCTCTGACACAAGGATTATATGAGTAAATATCCATTATAAGCCTATATGATGCCACAAAGCTATGGACAGGTGTTCTCTTGTTATCACCTAAGCAATCAGCTGTTTAGATATTGAGCATTGGTACAATGGACAATATAATGTGTCTCAAGACTGATTTTTCCGAGGCATTTGAACAATTTAAAAGATGATTGGGAAAGAAAAAAACTTCCTTTCACTTTGGGAAAAAAAAGTACAGGTGTGGTAGAAGTCTGTCTGTGTTTTGAATGTCAGCTAATGTCTGGGAATGAAGACAGCAGATTTTCGTCAGTTGTCTGACCTGCTGATGAACGTATTGCTTGAAGTTGTGTCAGACTTGCTTCCCCTGTTGGTTAAGGCAGCCAGCTTCCTAGCTGTGAAGATCCTGCGGCACTGTTGTGCATGCGGTTAGGCTCATGTCATCCATTTCCACCGCCACACAATGCGCGCTTTTCAGAAAGATGGAGCGGTGAGATTTCTTCATGTTCACGTTACAGCACACAGTACAAAACAGCCCTGCCTTCCCAGTATTCAGGCCAGGGGAATAGTTTAGGCTTGCCCTTGTTCATTCTCCACCAGGTTTTTATCTATTATTTTGTTCTTGTTTTGTTTGCTTTTGTTTGTTCTTTGCACTGGCAAAGATAAAATTTTGCTCAGACCAGTGAGCCCCAGTACCACTCACAGATTGCATGTCGTACATTGGAAAGCAGACAAGAGCGTGTATTCAACACCATGTCGCACACGGCTAAGCAGACAAGAGCGTGTATTCAACTCCATGTTGTACACTGGAAAGCAGACAAGAGCGTGTATTCAACTCTCATATTGTACACTGGAAAGCAGATAAGAGCGTGTATTCAACTCCATGCTGTACACTGGAAAGCAGATAAGAGCGTGCATTAACTCCATGTTGTACACTGGAAAGTGGAGAAGAGCGTGTATTCAACGGTCAAACTGTCCACTGCAGCTGGCCTTAAAGGCCTGCTGTGCTGCTGTTATGAAGGCCACAATCCTGCGGCCACAGCACAGTGTGTACAGCACGTCACTTCCGCTGCCTCCTTTACTACTATGTTGTTGTTATGAAGGCCACAACCCTGCCGGCCACAGCAGAGTGTGTACAGCAAGTCACTCCCGCTGCCTCCTTTACTACTATGTTGTTGTTATGAAGGCCACAACCCTGCCGGCCACAGCAGAGTGTGTATAACACGTCACCTCCGCTGCCTCCTTCTCATTTGAGACCCAGACAGAAAGGCAGACGACGACCAAGCAGACAAGATACAGGACACTCATTAGCAGACCCAGACAGAAAGGCAGACGACGACCAAGCAGACAAGATACAGGACACTCATTAGCAGACCCAGACAGAAAGGCAGACGACGACCAAGCAGACAAGATACAGGACACTCATTAGCAGACCCAGACAGAAAGGCAGACGACGACCAAGCAGACAAGA
>JADBJO010007193.1:115437-117665 GCA_016801955.1 Conus betulinus
ACACTGAATTTTTACTGGTATGAAACAGAAAGTCTTTTGAAACTTGCATAGATGTATTTGACAGGTTCAATTCTGTCTCAGGGCTCCGCATAAACTCGGGCAAAACTAGTGTGATTTGGCTAGGGAGTCGCAAAAATTCCACAACTCCGTTTTATGGAACATTTAGGTTTAAACTGGAATCCGCCGAAATTCGTGTGTGTAGGTATTTGGTTCACTAATGATTTGAAAGGATGCCTTGAAGTTAATTACTCAGAAAAAATTAGCAGAAGTAAAGTATCTGTTTAAAATATGGGTCACACGTCAGATCACACCTCTTGGCAGAGTTGCAATATTAAAATCTATAATCCTTTCAAAGCTGACTCATGTCTGGCTCCTTTTACCAAACCCACCAGACATATTTTATCAAAACGTGTCAACAAATTTGTTATAAATTTATTTGGAACAGGAAAACCGGACAAAATCAGTCGAAACATTTCACACACATAGTGTAGAGAATGGGGGAATTGGCCTTCCTGATTTGAAAACATTTTGTCGTATCTTTAAAAACTTTTTATGGATTCGTAAAGCTGAGAAAACAAAACATAAATGGAAAAGTCTTCTGTTGCATAAGACAACACTACGCATGATTTCAAGCTGGTGGATAAATGAATTAAGAACTATGATGAGACAATGAAGAAGAGGGTCTCGTGGCTACGACTCAGCGGATGTCTGACCTAGGCATTAGCACAACGCGCTGGTCAGACCTTGATTTCCTACCTAATATTTTTTTTGTCTGTTTCTGTCACGAAGTTAACTAGACTCTTTGTTTTCTGTTCGTTTTATGACGTGTAATTTAGTTTAGTCCATTTCACCAATTAATCAATATTTTCTTACAATACAATGGAAAATCGAGTTGGCTGGAGTATACTGTATCATCAGCAAAGAACCAGCAAAAGTTTTAGAGAAGTAAGGGCAGATCATGTAAACAGACTTCATGAAAGATTTAGAGAAGTAAGGGCAGATCATGTACACAGACTTCATGAGAGATTTAGAGAAGTAAGGGCAGATCATATACACAGACTTCATGAAATTTAGAGAAGTAAGGGCAGATCATGTACACAGACTTCATGAGAGATTTAGAGAAGTAAGGGCAGATCATATACACAGACTTCATGAAATGTACACAGAGAAGTAAGGGCAGATCATAATACACAGACTTCATGAGAGATTTAGAGAAGTAAGGGCAGATCATGTACACAGACTTCATGAAAGCTTTAGTTAGATATACACAACGACCTCAATGAAAAAATTTAGAGAAGTAAGGGCAGATAATGTACACAGACTTCATGAAAGCTTTAGAGAAGTAAGGGCAGATATATCACAGATTCATGACACAGAGACTTCATATGAAATGAAAAAGCTTAGAGAAGTAAGGGCAGATTAATAACACAGATTCATGTACACAGAGACTTCATGAAACAGACTTCATGAAAGTTTAGAGAAGTAAGGGCAGATATATACACAGACTAACTGTCGAAGAGAGCCCTTGTGTACATCAGCATCAAGATCAACAGCATTGTCAAAATCAGTTCAACAAGGTTCAGACTGTTCATTGTTTGTGGATGATTTTGCTGTCTTACCACAACTGGAAACAATGTACCCCAGTGTCCAGCGCAGGCCCAGCTTTATGTGGATAAAATTCATCAGTGGGCGGATATGAAAACGGCTTCTTTTTGGCTCCTACGAAGACACAGGACATTGTGACTTCACATAAGAGAGTTTCGTCAGTATTTTTTGCAGATCCTGAAAAGTCAAAATAGGGAAATCTCCCATTCCAGCTGTCAAATGAGGCCAAATTCTTAGAAGTTATTTTGACCAAAAACGCAACTCACTTCTCAGCCACATTAAAAACCCCTCGAAACCTCTTTGCCAGAAAGCTCTGAAGATTCTGCGGGGTGTTCGTAGCACACCCTGACTGGGGCGCGATAAGAAACTTTGTCTGCACCTCTACAGAGCTTGGTCTGTTCCAAACTGGACTATGGTTGTGCTGTGTGTCGGCTCTGCAAGACCGTCTTACCTGAAACTCTTGGACTCTATTCACCACCGAAGGGCTTCGTCTCTGTCTTGGAGCATTCCGCCACCACCCTGTCAGTACAGCCTGTATGCAGAGGCCATAGTGAACCCTCACTGTCCAAACCGCAGCAGGCTGAAACTATCTTTGAACTACTAATACTTCAGACTGTTCTCAG
>JADBJO010007194.1:0-2500 GCA_016801955.1 Conus betulinus
CAGGCCACTGAACTAACCATCATTCAGTGGATACCCTCACACTGCAACATAGCAGGCAATGAGGAAGCAGACCGACTGGCAAAGGAAGGAGGACAGCAGCCACTAGAGGAACAGGAAAATCTCCTATGAAGAGGCCAAGACGATCATCAAGGAGAAGCAGAGGAAAAGATTGCTTCATCTACATCCAGATTACAACCAGACAGACTCCTATCCAGACCAGACCAAGTAAACATTGTGAGGCTGAGGACGGGCCACTCCAGGCTACACCATCACATGTTCACAAGGTTCCGCAGTGTGCCCCTGCGGTACAGTCCCGATGACAGTAGAACACTTCCTACAGGACTGTCCAACATACCATAACTGAGAGCAGAGGCCTGACTGCTGACCAACCGATGAGGGAGAAAACCCTATGGATCTCTGGAGGGCATCCGCCGGACAGCAGCCTTCATCATCGCATCGGTGGTTCCTGTCTGAGCGAACGATGAAGAAGAATCTCTCTCTCTCTCTCTCTCTCTCTCTCTCTCTCTCTCTCTCTCTCTCTCACACACACACACACACACACACACACACACGCGCGCGCGCGCGCGCGCGCGCGCGCGCACAAGTGTGTGCGCATGCGCTTGCACGTACGCACACACACATGCACATGCGTACACATGCGCAGATATATACACTCACATGCATAAATATGCACATACACGCACACAGTCACACAGGAGGGCTTGCACGTGCGTGCCCACACGCGCACATTCATGCGTAAATGCCCGTGTACACAGGCACACACATATTTACACATATCTACACACATACGTGCAGATTCTTGCTTGTAGGAGCATGCTGGCACAAGACTTCAGATCACACATATGCATATACATGCCCATCTGCAAATATCCAAGCGCGCGTGCGCGTAGGCGCAAGCCCGCGTGAGTAGAAGGGATTGGGGAGGTGTAGTCTCGGTAAGACAATATAAAAAAGGGGGGGGGGGGGGGGCAGATTGTAAAGGTGATGGAAACGGGGATGGGGTTAGAAGGAAGACCAGCAAGAGTTGTCGCCAAAAGGTATGTGCGTAAAGGAATCATATAGGAGGAGCTGGTAGGGAGAAGGCCAAGAGCCTGTAGAGGGGAAGGTCTTAAAGAAGGCGTGAATGAAGAGTGTGGCTGTGAGAGTAGAAGATGAATATAGGGAGGGGGGCAGGGGCGAAGGGAGATGAAAGGTGGGGGTGCTTTTGGAAAAGGAATTTGGGGAGAAGGAAGGGCATGGGGAAGAGTCTAGGTGACCATGTTGAGACCCTTCGGGTAAACAGTATGTAATTTGTTAAAACCAGAATGATTCACGTCGAAGTCTGTAATCAATGTTGTCTGAAAAAAACTTTTCCTAGTACTATGCATCTTAGATCATGAAGGGAGTGATAAGTCTGGTGGAAATATCTGTTTACTAGAGTTCCAGTGTTCTTTTTGATGTTCAATCTGTGTTGGTAAAAACGGGGGTCTTTAATGAGTTTTTAATTTCCCCAACATACTGGCTGTGTAGGCATTTGCTGCAAAGCAGTAAATAGATTATGCAGCTGGTTAAACAGTCCATGTGGTGTCGGATGGTGAACGATTCTCCTGTTACTGTACTTTTGAAGTTGAAGTTGGCTGTTTCTACTAAGTGTTCTTGGCAGATCACACATTTTCTACACACGGAAAGCACCCGGTGGTGAAGAATCCAACTGATGCGTGGGAAGTGCAGAAGGCATGAGAAAATTTTCTAAGGACTTGCTGTTTCTTTCCCCCAAAATAGAGAGGTCTGGAATGGCCTTTTGGAGTCTAGGACTGGATTGTAGAAGGGGGTGAAGTTCATGTAGCCATTGACGTAGAGGTGGGTAAGCTGGATTGTGAGTGATTATGACAGGAGTGCGTTGGGTATGTTGCTTTCGTTTATACTGCAGGATGGAGCATCTTGGCCGACGCTGTGCTTTTTCTAGAGCTGTAGTATCCTTCAAACCCCCCTCTCCTCCCCCCCCCCCCACTTCCCCCTTTCCACTCCCTCCTCCCTTTAACAACAATATTCGCGCCATTGCCCCGTCCTGTGTGTGTGTGTGTGTGTGTGTGTGTGTCTACACAGGCGCTCGTGCGTTTGGGTGTTTGTGAGCATGTACACATTGGCATGAGCTCAGAACAACAATGGTTCTCGTGCGTGGTCTCCTTTCTTCTTCATCCCCCATGAAACAGGCACCTGGCGGAAGTTTTTCTTTTGCTGCTTCTCCGAACGTGGAATCCCCCCCCCCCCCCCCCCCCCCCTGCACGCTCTCCCTCTCTCTCTCTCTCTCTCTCTCTCTCTCTCTCTCTCTCTCTCTCTCTCTCTCTCTCTCACGTTGCATATGTCACGGTCGTGGTCTGTGGTGGTAATCAAAATTATGGTCGACCTATTGTCAATCCGCACCCTTTGGCCCCCTCACCCTGCACTCCCATCCTAATTTTATGTTTCCTTTTGATGGAATGTTTATACTCAACGTTTT
>JADBJO010007194.1:7500-22500 GCA_016801955.1 Conus betulinus
TGACCTTCCGTTTGAAGGCATGGATAATGATTTTAGACAAAAATTATCGAAATGATCAAGTGAGCTTTGGATTTTCCAAGAACGTATGATTAAGAATTCTGAGTCTGGATGGGCTTTGTTTTGCATGTCTGGCTTGAAATAAATTCTTCTATCACAATCAAATGAAGACGATGCATTTAGCTGGGAAATGCCCATCCAGAATTGCTTAAGAACGTACTAATGTAATTCTGTTGACAGACGTGCAACATACACTTTCCTTGGGTAAATATGTTTGAAAAGGTTATGTATGTTTTACAAGCAATGACAGAAAGAACTAAACAATTGCTTACACGATTCAGTACATCTTTTCCGGTCACAACCAAATGACTATACTTGTTCAATTCTTCTATGATATTAGACTTACTCAATGTAATGAAAGACGCTTCATAGGAGAAATATTTGAACTGACAGAAGGAGACACAAAAAGAGTCGATTAAAAACATAGCAAGGAAAGATAAAGGGGAAATACTAGAGCTCAGTGAAGAAAAGACAAAAGGCACAAAATCTCAAGTGGTGGAGGAATCAAAAACGAAAGTTTGAAACTAAGAGAAGAAATGATTTTTTTTAGGTAGACTGAGGGTAGCCAAGATAAACCAGAAGGAGCAGACAGAGGGAAGTAAAGGCAGATTTGGAATACTGGTACTGAGTGAGAAAGAAACAAAATGAAAAGAGTGTAACTAAGGGAAGAAAAGTCAAAAGAAAAAGTAGAACGCAACTTACTTACTTAGGCCCCTAGCTCAAAGGTGAGCATAGGCCATCGACAACACTTCACATCGCACTCGGTTCTGGGCTGCTCGCTGAATGCCTGTCCAGTTGGTCCCCTGCCTCTTTATCTGTGCCTCAGTGTCTCGCCTCCAGCTGCTGCGAGGTCGGCTTCTCTTCCTTTTCCCCTGTGGATTCCATGTCAAGGATTGGCATGTGGTGCTGGATGCTGGCTTCCTGAGAGTGTGTCCAATCCAGCCTGACTTCCTCCACAAAATCTGCTAGGCCATTGGTTCCTGTCCTGCTTGCTTCCATAGACCTTCATTGTTGATTTTTTTCCAGCCATCTGATTTTGTTGAAGCGCCTCAGTCAGCTGTTGATGAAGGTCTGAATTTGTTACTGTATTGCCTTGGTCATTCTCCAAGTCTCGCAGCCATAGAGCTGAACCGACTTCACGTTTGAATTAAAGATATGTAATTTTGTTGTCCTCTGATCTCTCCTGAGGCCCAGATGTTCTTTAGCATGATGAATGCTGCTCGCACCTTGCCTATCCTGGCCATGATGTCTCGGTCAGTGTCCCAACGCAACTGAGAGAGAAAAAAGACAAGAGGAGAAAGGGTAAAACTAGGGAAAGAAAAGAATAAAGAGGAAGAGAGAAACTGACGAAAGAAAGAACAAAAGAAGGAAAGGAAAGCAAGAACTGCATGAAGAAAGGACAACAAAAAAAAATCTAAAGGAAGAAGACTAAAGTAGAAAACCTGGAACTGAGGGAAGAAAAGAAGGAGAAAAGACAGAACTGAGAGAAGAAACTTCAAAAAAGAAAAATATTGGAACAAAGGGAAGGAAAGCCAAAGTAGAAAAGGTCGAACCTAGGACGGAAGGAGAGAAACACTACAATTTGTGTGAAATAAAGAGGGGGGAGGAGAAAGAATGGAACTGAGCGACGAAAATTCAAAAGGAGAAAGACCAGGACTGCTAGAAGAAAAGACAAAATGGGAAAGGTAGATTTGAGGCCAGAAAAAAAAAAAAAAAAAATGAAAAAAGAAAAAAAGAACAGAATGAAGAAAAGATAAGAGGTAGAAGAATGTAAATGAGTGATGAAAAGGCAAAAGATCAAAGGGATAGAGGTCAGGAAAGAAAAGACAAAAAACAGAAAAGATAAAATTGAGACAGGAAACGGAGAGAGGAGAAAGAAAGACTGGAACTGAGGGCAGATAAAAAGAAAAAAACGGATTTGGGAAGGAAAGGCGAAACAAGAAAGAGTAGAAGCATCAGAAGAGAAAACAAAAGGAGGAAGAGCAGAAAAGAAAGAAAGCAGAGGAAGAAGAAAAAGAAGAAGCAAAGACTAACAAGGGAAAAGCTGGAACTGAATTCAGGAAATTCGATGACGAAAGGTTAGAATTGAGGGAAAAAAAGGAGACTGGCTAGAGCTGAGGGAAGAAAAAAGGAGACAGGATAGACCTGAGGGAAGAGGACAGGAAACGGGCTAGACCTGAGGGAAGAAAAAAGGAGACAGGATAGACCTGAGGAAGAGAGAAAGGAGACAGGCTAGACAGGGAAGAGGAAGGAGGAAAGGAGACAAAAAGAGGAAAGAAGACAGGCTAGACTTGAGGCTAGACCTGAGGGAAGAGAAAGGGAGAAGACTAGACTTAGGGAGAAAAAAGGACAGGCTAGACCTGAGAAACAAAAAAAGAGTTAGGCTAGACCTGAAATCACAGGCTAGACCTGAGGGAAGAAATCACAGAAACTACTAGAACTGGAGAGAGAAAATGGAAAAAGGAAAGACTAGAACTGAAGCAAGATAAAACAAAAGGAGGAGAAAGACAAGAACTGAGGTGTGAAATTAACAGGAAAAATGCAGACCAAAAGAAAAAAAAAAAAAAAAAGGGGGGGGGGAAGGAAGAACTGTGGACAGACAAAGCAAACGATGATGGGTTGAACAGAGGCAAGAAAAGAAAAGAAAAAAGAGAAGTGTTGAATACAAGAAATGACACAATTACATCCAGGGGAAATAAACATGTCAAGAAAATTAGCCAAACTGAGGGGGAAAAAGACAATAGCAGGAAATACAGAACTCAAGAAGAAAAGATGAGACAAGAAAGGTAGAAGTCGGGGAGCAAAGGTCAATAGGAATACAAGCAATTAACATGGAAGAAAAGACTGAAGGGGAAGGGCTAGAACTGTCGGAAGAGAGCACAAAAGAGAAACGACAGAAGTCACGGACGTAAGAGCTCCTGGAGGAAAAAAAAGGCAAAGAAAAATAATGGTAGAATCAAACTGACAATTTTTGACAAATTCACACCTGACTTATAAACAAACATTTTCAAAACGCAGAATAAGATTATGCTTTATAATGTCACACACACGCACACACACACACACACACACACACACACACACACATATATATATATATATATATATATATATATATATATACACACACACACACACACACACACACACACACACACACACACACACACACACACACACACCTCTGCTCAAATACAGTCCAAATTAACCAGTAGATTAGTGTGGGGGCGTCTTTTCTGTTCTCTTTTTTTTTCGCATAAAGTTAAACGACACTTTTGTTCATCATTTTGTTTGTGTGTCACTTTCTTTGTAGTTGAATCCATATTCTTGTGTCCTACCTTGGCTGCCCGTGACCGCAGCAGTCGTAGTGATTTCTCTTCCATTGCTTGTCGTTGGAACTGGGTTTTAACAGCCCACATGTAGAGCAGGGGTCAAGAGCAGAGTTGAACGGTAACACGAACACAACCATTGTGTGTTGTAGACATGATCAAATCTGCTATCACCATGCAGCCTCAGCACTGTAACCAGTCCGAATGCAAACCAGCAGGCAGCATCAGTGACGGTCACTTTCCCCATCACGTGCACAGAAGAGTACACTGGTCGCAGTGTGGGACAGAGTGTTATTCTATGTGTTGGTGTTTTTTCTGTAGATGACAACTTGAGCAATTACAATCATCACACACAAAGTAAAATTGACTGCCACAGCAACTATAAACCATGTGAAGTTTTGTTCGGACTGACGGCTGTCAAACAAAGCCAGACGACACACAGACCAGACTGACCCTGGAGGCCCCAGTGAGACAGGCCAGGAAGAAAGGGAATTAATGAGAACACGATTCCAGTGATCCACATTAATGCACAGCCTGTAACTGCGAACTGATGTTCAGTGTCCATGAACGGCGAGGAAAAAACACAGCGCAATAATGTGACAGAAAGTGATGAACCACAGGATCAACACTGACACTGCACTGGACAGAAAGGAAAGAAACTGCCAGTTTGCACATTACACTGTGTGTCCATGCGTTTTCATTCTGTAAGTATGTTCCATAAAACAAATAATGTGCTGCCAGAACAGTGCCTAAATGACCTGCCATACAGGAATTAGCACACTGCAAGTTGACAACAGCACTCGTCATGTGGCTTCCCATCAGTTTCTGGACTGCACGAGAAATGACCATGCAAAGCAAATTTCCAACTGAAGCAAAGGTCGCAATGACCCAAAAGAACACCCTGTACAGATCAGATGGTATCAGTGTTGTACATGAAGGGAGCACAGTGTGAGGAGCGATACAATTAATTTCACCTGAGGATTTAGGAAGTAAAGCCTTGCAGCAAAATCTATAATTTGTTGAAAATGTGCTTTCTAAATGATTTGACTTTGACAGCATATCAAGAGGAAAGTTGTCTACAATATTCCCCCATAAATCCAGCTGTTTGAGTTGTGGCATATTTTTAAAACCCTTCCGTCCGATGGCTTCAACAGAAGAGTATGATATGTTTAAGAATACGAGGAGAGGCCAGTAAAGATATTTCACTGTGAAGAATTCTGAGTTGTGTTTCCGATAAGTCAACTCGTTTTACATTATAATGGATGGCCTTCTTCACGTCGCTGGTTATTTTGCTGAGGGGATTGTTGCTTACACGTAAATTAGTTAACTGTGCTAGCTCAAAGAAAACATCGAAACTGAGTGTTTTAAGATGGTTATTGGCAAGATCGATATACTTCAAGTTTGGAAGTTTGGTATGTGAAACGTTGTAAATGGAGCAATGGGATATAAACTCAAATGAACTAGATACATATTGTCAGTGAAGTCAGCCAGTAACATGTTTTGAACTTGGAACGTCCACGTACCTCACCTGAGGAAACGCCTCAGCAGGAAACGGCCTGTTACATACAAACACCTGACCTTGACACAGACAACCCTGAGGACAGGTGAAGTCACACACCAGTTCATCATCCCGCTGTGGACACTGTCCCCAGCCGTCACACAGATGTTCTCCATGCACACAGACTGTGGAAGTTCGACATTTATAAAACCCTGGGCATGTCATAGTTTCACAGTCTTGTTCATCTTCACCATCAACACAGTCAAACCATCCATTACAGCGAGTGTAGACAGGCAGACAATACAACCATTCAGTTTGACAACGATAATGGCTGAGAGGACATGGTTCATCAGGTGGCATCACCTGCTGAGTGAAATTACCTATCCCATCCAGATTCACATGAAACAACAGTTTTACGTTTTTCTCATTTCCCACCACCTGTTTAAAGTAGCGTTTGCCAATGCAAACAGTTTCATCTGAGTCATCTCCACAGTCTGAGTACTGGTTACAACGCTGACTGAGTAACATACACTGGCCGTTAGAGCACAGAAAACCAGGGCACAAAGGATGTTCACAGAACGACTCATCACTTCTGTCTGGACAATCCCCTCTAAAGTCACACACAATGGTGTAATGGACTGCTGTGATGCCATCATCGCATGTGAACATGGCGTAGGTGTACAGGAATCTTCGTCCAAGATGAACCATGTCAGTCTGCTGTGCCTCAGCCACGTGTAAAGCAGCACAGGTGGTTTAGATGCGTTGTTCTGTGGCAGTCAGAATCACACGACACGAGAGTTATGTGATCATCCTGGCATAGAAACAAAGACTGTCGTGTATATGAGGACGTTGAGTTAGGTGCATGCATGTGTACATATTTCGACGAGTTGTGGGAACCAAATGAAGCATACGATTTTATTTGTAATTCACACAATATAGATGCATTCTGTAAATACATGGACTTATATGTATACTCAAACAAAATCTGCATTGATACAACATAAACCAGTTTGCCTAACCTGGAATACAAGTAGCTACGAGAAGAGGCAAGTACAAAGTGATTCATGTTGTAGATAAATGTATTGTCAGACCATCTACTAAACATTCTATACATAAATGGTTGGGCCCTCCAACCCACAATGCAGCCTATGAACACATAAAAACGCTCACAATGCCTGAAGAAATGTAGTAAATCTGTCTGCTCCTTTCTCGTTTTGACAGACCCTAGTCTTCCACCAAATTGAAGACACTCATATTCAGAGAAGGCTTCAGCTTCAAGCAGTTTGTAGCACTTGTTTCGTGAAGCAACTAATCCCTGGCACTCAGCATTGCTGAAGGGACAGTGCTCTGTTTCATCCCGTCCGTCTTCACACTCTACCTTGTGATTACAGTGCAAGTGGTGTTGGAAAGTGGGATAATAATGTACTGAACAGTTGAACAAACCTCTGGGTAGTTTGATGTTTACAGCGTTGTTAAACAACGTAGACAGATAGAGTTTAAGAGAATAAGTACCTCGATACATTTTAACACTATAAATTTAAAGTATGATGCACATATCATTTCAACTGATTTAGAATTCCAATCAATCACATGTTCAACACTGTGATTTGAGTCTGATTTTCTGTATACATATTTGGTCATATGACGCGTTTCGCGGAAAATTACAAGCATCTTGTTGTTGCTGAACACTGATCATAGTGATGTATTCAGCTGGCACACGCCATTCTGTTTTCATAGAATTCACAGTGAATGGAAACACAATATAGCCAGAATGTCTCTGTATACTTTTTAGAGGAGAAGTACATGTGCCTGTCATCAGCGAAACGGTCACGCGAGGTATATTGGAATGCACTATAGATATTCTGTCGGAGACAAAAAACGATTCATCCAGGCTATGACGACTGCACTCAATAGATGTAATGTAGTCTCCATAATGAAATGTAGTTGTCCAGTTCCTGGAGTCACACCAATAGCTGAGCCTGTAGACTCGCACACACACACATTTTCCTTGGGGTGCGTTAACACGCAGTTCACAGTAAGGAATGAATGGACTGCACACCCCAAAGGACACCCCTTGGTGTGCTGTATATGCTCCACTACTGTACTTACAGTCTGACACATTCACCCCAAAGGCTATGCTGTTTTGTGTTGTTTTGACTTGTGAAGTAGTCCAGCCCCGGACAAATGTTGAACATTGGCTGGCCAGCAGTGGTGTCCATGTCTGTTGTGCACAGTCACTATGTATCAGTATGTCAGTGATAATCATCATTCCTTGTTGCATCAGCATGTCAATGTTGATCATTCCCTGATGTGTCAGTATGTCAGATTCCCCTGATGTCACAATGTCAGTTGTTCACAGTCCCATGATGTGTCACAATGTCAGTGTTGTTTACAGTCCCCTGAAGCGTCACAATGTCAGTGTTGTTCACAGTCCTCTGACGTGTCACAATGGCAAAGTTATTCACAGATCTCTGATGCGTCACAATGTCAGTGTTGTCCACAGTCGTCTGATGTGTCACAAAATCAGTGTTGTTCACAGTCCCCTGATGTGTCACAATATCAGTGTTGTTCAAAGTCTTCTGACATGAACAATGTCAGATTTGTTCACAGTGCCCTGATTTGTCACAATGACAGTGTTGTTCACAGTCCCCTGATGTGTCACAATGTCACTGTTGTTCAGAGTCCCCTGACATGTCAGTATGTCAGTGTTGTTTACAGTCCTCTGACGTGTCATAATGTCACTGCAGTTCACAGTCCCCTGATGTGTTAAAATATCAGTGTTGTCCATACTTCCCTCATGCGTCACAAAATCGGTGTTGTTCACAGTCTTCTGACGCGTCACAATGTCAGTGTTGTTCACAGTCATCTGATGTGTCATGATGTCAGTGTTGTTCACAGTCCCTAATGTGTCACAATGTTGTGTTGTTCATAGTCCCATGACGTGTCACACTGTCAGTGTTGTCCACAGTCTTCCGACATGTTACAATGTCAGTATTGATCACAGTCCTCTGACGTGTCACAATGTCAGTGTTGTTCACAGTCCCCTGACGTATCACAATGTCAGTGTTGTTGACAGTCCCCTGACGTGTCACAATGTCAGTGTTGTTCACAGTCCACTGTTGTGTCACAATGTCAGCGTTCTTCACAGCCCCTGGCATTGAAGGAGCAGCCATGGACCCTTTGACTGCTGCCTTGGTCATGTTTGTCTTGAGATGAAGGAGCAGCTGTGGACCCTGTGATTGCTGCCTGGGTCATGTTTGTCTTGAGATGAAGGAGCAGCCATGGACCCTGTGATTGCTGCCTGGGTCATGTTTGTCTTGAGATGAAGGAGCAGCTGTGGACCCTGTGATTGCTGCCTGGGTCATGTTTGTCTTAAGATGAAGGAGCAGCTGTGGACCCTGTGACTGCTGCCTTGGTCATGTTTGTCTTGAGGTGCAGGGCAGCGAGAAGTGAGGCTTTCTGATCAGTTAAGGAGGAATTCTGCTACATTCAAACTGGACATTTGGGTGTTACTTCCAATGGTCTCATAAACCAACAAAGATCAACATTTCGTGGACTTGGGGAGAGATAGAGCGAGAGGATAGAGAGAGAGAGTAGGAGAGAGAGGGAGAGAGGGGGGGAGAGTCAAACGTGTAAGGACCTGTTGTGTTCCCCCTAGTTCCCCTTACTGGAGTGAAAAAGACCAGCTTTTCTTTGTCATTTTGCACAGGCTGTGGCTTTTCCTTTTCTTTGGCCTTTGTATGTAAAGTCGTTTCTTTTAACCTAGCAGCATTCACTTAAAAGTGTAAGGCAAAGACAGATGGATAGAATTAACAAAGATGAACAAGACTTTCAAATCACTGCGAGATTTGTTACTTCGAGAGCAACTTTTTCAGAGAGTCAGCGAAGATTTGGCCACTTTTCTTAAAGAAAGACAGTTCGATAACGTTGACAAAATGTGTCAGATGGCAGATCAGTACTGCATTGCTCATCCAGATAAAGGTGTTGCCCATAAAGGGGGATTCGTCCCTTTCTGAGTCTCATGCGGCATTTCAAATACATTCTGGACAAGGAAACTATGGAAGAGGAAATCGCGCTTCGTTCCAAGGTCCTCATGGTACACGTCTTTTGGCAACAGACAAAGACCTTCCCGCTGTCAAGTCCATGTCAGTTCTGGCGATTTCCATCAGTACCAGTACTCACCATCGGAAAGACTTTTCCTTTCGGAGGGCGTGGTGAACAACAACCGCGCAGATCCTTTGGTCCAGTTCGCGGAAAAGGTCGAGGTTCACAGACTAACAGTAACCAATTGTCCACCGACCAGACCATGCGTTGCCATTTTTGTTAGGGCAAATTCCATTTAAAATGGGACTGTCCTTTCAAAGGGAGTGGAGCAAAGACTGGATTTGTTTCCACTACATGTGAAGAAGGTTTTGTTTTGGCGCCAGATCAGTCCATTGATGGTCTTCTTTTGGGGAGGATTGTGCCATTAATGGTTAACAAGGTTCTGTTTTGCGAGATACAGGTTGCACCACAGCTGGTGTAAGGAAATCTTCTGTTCTACCAGACCAATATATTGACAGTGCAAATATGCAGATCGTTTGGCGAGTACAATATCAAAAGTTCTAGAGCAGGGAAAACCAACAAAACTACTCAAGGTTTCCAAACTTGATGAACTAAAAGTTACGCCAGACATTTTGAAGACCATACAGAGAAGCGACGAGACATTGACGACTATACTTTCTACTGCAAAGCAGACTGTCTCTGACATACCGACGGACAAGCCGACATACATCCTCTACAGGCATGTACCTGGACAAGACAACAAAGATGTGGCTATTACAGAAATCNGAAGGAGCAGCCATGGACCCTTGGACTGCTGCCTTGGTCATGTTTGTCTTGAGATGAAGGAGCAGCTGTGGACCCTGTGATTGCTGCCTGGGTCATGTTTGTCTTGAGATGAAGGAGCAGCCATGGACCCTGTGATTGTTGCCTGGGTCATGTTTGTCTTGAGATGAAGGAGCAGCTGTGGACCCTGTGATTGCTGCCTGGGTCATGTTTGTCTTAAGATGAAGGAGCAGCTGTGGACCCTGTGACTGCTGCCTTGGTCATGTTTGTCTTGAGGTGCAGGGCAGCGAGAAGTGAGGCTTCTGATCAGTTAAGGAGGAATTCTGCTACATTCAAACTGGACATTTGGGTGTTACTTCCAATGGTCTCATAAACCAACAAAGATCAACATTTCGTGGACTTGGGAGAGATAGAGCGAGAGGATAGAGAGAGAGAGAGGAGAGAGAGGGAGAGAGAGAGGGGGAGAGTCAAACGTGTAAGGACCTGTTGTGTTCCCCCTAGTTCCCCTTACTGGAGTGAAAAAGACCAGCTTTCTTTGTCATTTTGCACAGGCTGTGGCTTTTCCTTTTCTTTGGCCTTTGTATGTAAAGTCGTTTCTTTTAACCTAGCAGCATTCACTTAAAAGTGTAAGGCAAAGACAGATGGATAGAATTAACAAAGATGAACAAGACTTTCAAATCACTGCGAGATTTGTTACTTCGAGAGCAACTTTTTCAGAGAGTCAGCGAAGATTTGGCACTTTTCTTAAAGAAAGACAGTTCGATAACGTTGACAAAATGTGTCAGATGGCAGATCAGTACTGCATTGCTCATCCAGATAAAGGTGTTGCCCATAAGGGGGATTCGTCCCTTTCCGAGTCTCATGCGGCATTTCAAATACATTCTGGACAAGGAAACTATGGAAGAGGAAATCGCGCTTCGTTCCAAGGTCCTCATGGTACACGTCTTTTGGGCAACAGACAAAGACCTTCCCGCTGTCAAGTCCATGTCAGTTCTGGCGATTTCCATCAGTACCAGTACTCACCATCGGAAAGACCTTTTCCTTTCGGAGGGCGTGGTGAACAACAACCGCGCAGATCCTTTGGTCCAGTTCGTGGACAAGGTCGAGGTTCACAGACTAACAGTAACCAATTGTCCACCGACCAGACCATGCGTTGCCATTTTTGTTAGGGCAAATTCCATTTAAAATGGGACTGTCCTTTCAAAGGGAGTGGAGCAAAGACTGGATTTGTTTCCACTACATGTGAAGAAGGTTTGTTTTTTGCGCCAGATCAGTCCATTGATGGTCTTCTTTTGGAGGATTGTGCCATTAATGGTTAACAAGGTCTGTTTTGCGAGATACAGGTTGCACCACAGCTGGTGTAAGGAAATCTTCTGTTCTACCAGACCAATATATTGACAGTGCAAATATGCAGATCGTTTGGCGGGAAAAAAAATTGAAACTTTTCCACTTGCAAAAATTTCCGTCGTCGATACACCATACTACTCCGGGTGCTTACCGCCTGTGTTATTGAGAACCCAGTTTGCGATTTGATTTTGGGAAATCTACCAGGTTTGCTCAGTACATGGTGGTGTTGGAGGATCTTTCGTTCCTTGTCTCATCAGTACAAGATCAAAAGTTCTAGAGCAGGGAAAACCAACAAAAAACTACTCAAGGTTTCCAAACTTGATGAACTAAAAGTTACGCCAGACATTTTGAAGACCATGCAGAGAAGCGACGAGACATTGACGACTATACTTTCTACTGCAAAGCAGACTGTCTCTGACATACCGACGGACAAGCCGACATACATCCTCTACAGGCATGTACCTGGACAAGACAACAAAGATGTGGCTATTACAGAAATCGTTGATTCTGATTTTGTACCTGATGTCATATACAGAGATGGAGCAAAGACTGTGCAAACAACGAATGTGGGATTATTTAAATATCTACCAGTAGAGATGATACTGTACCTCTGCCCACTCTTTCTTTAAGGGAGAAACTTATCATGATGTTGTTTTTTGTGTAATGATCTGTCTTTGATTCAGAAAGAACAATTAGAAGGTATTTTGAAGGACTTTTAGGATGTCCTGGCTGATACCCAGGGACAGTGACAGCAATTGAACCCCATACTATTCACTTGAGTACGGAAAACCCAGTCCGAGTCAAACCATACCCCCTCCCATTTGCGAAAAAAAAAAAACAGGTTGTCGAAAGATAGATTCAAGTTATGTTCGGATTGAAAGTTATTGAACCGTCTTCATCACCATACAGCTCACCACAGTTGTGTTGATGGACAAACCTGATGGCTCGGTGCGGTTTTGCATCAACTACAGGAAGATAAACAAAATCACTGTGTTTGATGCAGAACCTATCCCAGACATTGAGAAACTTCTTTGTCAAGTGTCAGAAGGAAAATAGTTTGTCAAAATAGATTTAACTAAAGGGTATTGGCAAATCCTGATGGCTGAAGCATTCATTCATTCATGCCCATCGCCCCCGGTGGACCATAGGCCATCGACGACCCTTCGCCATCGCACTCTGTTCTGGGCTGTTCTGGTCATTCCAGTCCAGTTGGTCCCCTGTTGTTTCAGCTCTGCCTCAGTGTCTCGCCTCCAGCTGTTGCGAGGTCGGCCTCTCTTCCTCTTTCCCTGTGGGTTCCAGGCCAGGGCTTGGCTTGTGGTGCTGGACGCTGGCTTCCTGAGGGTGTGTCCGATCCAGCCCCACTTCCTTCGCAGTATCTGCTTGGCCACTGGTTCCTGTCCCGCACGCTTGTCCTTGGTGTTAGAAGGGGAGTCAGCCTTGCAGCTTCCTTTTGGCTTTCACTGCACTGCGTCATAAGTCTCCAGGATGGAGACCCTTCCTTGCCCAGGTGAATGTTTTGGTTCGTTGTCGTCGATGCTTCTGTAACTAGTCTTTTTGACAGGTAGGGGTGTTAGCCCTACGCAAACCTCTTTATCCTCGAGGCGAGGTGGTTTAGTCGCCTCTTACGACATGCATGGAAGGGCAGTGGGTCTATTCTGTGCCCAACCCCACAGGGCGACAAGCTGAAGCAGACAAAGAAAAAACAGCTTTTAAGACACCTTTTGGACTGTTTCAATGGATGAAAATGCCATTTGGATTACAAAACGCCCCACCTTCTTTTGCCAGAATGATGCACGCACTAAAACTTCATGAGTGTGGAGCAGTAAGGTTTTTTTTATGACATTGTGCTTGCTGCAAAGTCATGGAATGATCTTCTGGATAACTTGAGAGCTGTTTTTTGTGAACTCCGGAATTCTGGTCTGATGGCTAGACCATCCAAAATTCGTGCTGGATTCCAGACTCTTGAGTTTTTGGGTCATGTCATTCTGTGTGGGAAAAATGACACCAGAGGAAAAGAAAGTAGAAAAGATCTTGGCCTTGAAGAGACCCACTACAAAGAAACAGATAAGATCACTTTTTGGATTGTTGTCCTATTACAGAAGATATGCACCGCACTTTGCGTCCTTGACAGCCCCTTGAGTGCCGTAACAAAAGGAACAAAAAAACAAAGGTATCGTCTGTCAGATGAGTGCCAGAAAGCGCTGGAATGTGTTCAAAACACCCTCAATTCATTCTCTGTACTGCTTTTGCCCTCTCTTTCAGAGGATTTGTTTTTTGAGAACTGATGCCAGCTCCAAAGGCATGAGAGCTGTACTTTTGCAAAAAAGGAATGGATTGTTACACCCCCTGTGCAATATGCAAGTAAAAAGTTCTCTAACACACAAGTCAAATACTCAACAATTGAGAAGGAGTGTCTTGCCATTGTTTGGGCTTGTGAGACATTTGCCAGATTCCTTACTGGGAGACAGTTTCGGTTACAAACCGACCACAGGCCATTGACGTTTTTGCAGTCGTCAAGACCAAAAATAGCAGGCTGTTAAATGGGCTTTGTCATTGCAGGAATTCAAGTTTGACATTGAGCCATTACCTGGAACTCATAATGTCATGGCGGATTTTCTGTCCCGTGCGTAAGTGCACAGTATCCTTCATGCAGCTGTAACTGCATAAAAAAGGAAGAGACTGTTTCTTCTGTTTGTTTTCATTGTGGACAGGCTTTATTATTCTCCTGTTTGTTTTCATTGTGGAAAGACTTTATTGACATTGTGGCAGTGTTATGTCTGCTACTGTCAATCTGAGTTAATAAGTAGTTGTGATGATCTTTTTCCAAAAGTGCATATGTATTGGAATTGGTGTCTCATAGTAGGATGTTAATTTGTGAATGTGTGCAGGATACTTCATTTGATGTGTTACAAGTGTTTTTCTTTTCACGTCGGTCGGTCCATGAAGAAGAACGGAAAAAAAAAAAATGTTTAACTTTCGAGTGGACTGCTATATTGTATATTCTTGCTTGAACAAAGACTTTTCATTTGGCAAATTTTTCTCATCAAGTGGGTCATGAGAAAATTCTCATTTGTGAGGATTTTGAGACACATGTTTATGTGAGAACAGGCAAGAAAAACTGTGTTTTATTTTTTGCATATATAAACATAATTGGCATTTGTAATGATCAGTATCATTATATGCTCTTCGTGTCTGTGTAACTTGTGATTTGTGATGGAATGTGAATTTTTTTTTTTTTTAAGTAAGAAAGGGAAAAAAACTGTTTTTGCGTTTTTTTTAACTAATATTTTGAAATGTAATTTTGGATCTTTATGATGTTCATAAAGGTTAGTCCTATGCATTTGTGGAAACTCCTGTATGATGAAAAATTGATGATTGATGGCTGAACTTGTATATTAACTAGATATGTATGTGTATTTTTTTTTTTTAATCATGGCGAAAGTTTTTTTTTTTCTCTCCAGGATGGGGGATGTCATGTGATGTAGCCTCACATGGCGACATGTGACGTTTCGTCGCGTACGCCCTTATTTGTTATAAAACATTTCCCTAGGTAGGAAGAGAAAAGGTAAAAGAAAGGATAATTAACGTGGCCAAACCAGTGTGATCGGTGTAGCTGTGGCTATAGACGTGGGGTGATTATTGGTTGAATGGACAGACGTTGTCCATTGGTCAAGTAACCAAGGGCTGGTAATGCGTAGAGTTAGACGAGTAATTACTGAATATGTACTCAGGAAGAGCACAGGAAGGAAAAATAAGGTATAGGAAGGAGATGGCTTGGGGACACTGATCAGACAGGTTGTTTGGAACCGCAGAACGAGATTCACCTGCAATCTACCATTACTAGGCGACTTATAGACAGATGGGGAGAGAAAAGAGAGAGAGTCAGAAAAAGGGAAAAAAAGGGGAAAAGAATTTGTCATTATTCAGATTTTGAAATAGATT
>JADBJO010007194.1:26311-71311 GCA_016801955.1 Conus betulinus
TAAAAATGATGTATTTTCTTCACATCAAGCTGGATTTAGAAAAGGACGAACTACAATTGATCACCTGACACGACTAACTACTCAAATTAAGAAACAGTTTTCTAAACGTAAAAGTGTACTTGCTTCCTTCTTTGATCTTACTAAAGCTTACAATAGAGTATGGCACAGCCGACTATTGTATAAATTAAAACAAATGGCCTTTCTGGTCACGTCTACAATTATGTGAAATCTTTTTAAAGTGGGAGACACATAGTAACCAAAGTTGGTGTGACTTTATCATCTTCAAGATCTATAAATATGGGAATTCCACAAGGTTCTATAATCTCCCCATTGTTATTCAACGTAATGCTATATGACTTATATACATGTTTTTCATCATATACCAAGGTAGCTCAATATGCTGATGACATTGCAATATGGATTAATGTATCTTTAAAGAAAAGAAACAAAATTTACGTCACATAAATTATATTCATAAGCTCTTTCAGAACGAGCTGGATAAATTATAAACAGCTATATGCATTTGAACGGCTTTCAATCTCTGTTAAAAAGACACATTTGGTTCTCTTTAACAATGGATATAACCCAAGTACCTTGCCTACATTCTTTCTGGGAGGACGGGACATTTTTTATAAACTTGAAGTAAATTTTTTAGGTGTCCTACTTACACCAAAACTAAACTAAAAAAAAAAAACATATTGACTCGATTGTTACTAAAGCTGTTAAAAGTTTGAATTTTCTATAAAAAAAAAATTGTTAGTCACTCTCCATGGGGACAGGATCCCAAAGTTTTGTTGCATTTAGCAACCAGTCTTGTACGATCTAGACTGACTTATGGACAGGAAGTGTTCTTTTCTGCTCCGCGATCGCATTTAAAAAGAAACTTCAAAGAATTGACAGTAACGCTGTAAAGTTGGCCCTGGGTGTACCTGTGCACACTGAGTCCTCTGAAGCTTATAAGATAGCAGGCCTTTTGCCACTTGATGAAGAAAGGAAATAAGTTCTGTAAAATATGTAGTGAGACGGATTGCTGCGGACGACCTTGAAGAGTTAAATACACGATCAGACATTGATTTTTCGAAAAATGCACAGAAAAATTCAAATTTAGAGACACTTCGTTTATATGTTTCAGACGTTTTTAATTCATCAAAGATTAACCCACACGAGGTAGCGCCTCGCGTACTGGTTCCACTGGTACCCCCTTGGGAATTAACAGAGGTAAAAGTTAACATTTTTTCTTCTGATCTAAAGAAAGCAATGTCGCCGTATGTGTTAACAGCATCTGTCAAAATTGACATGGAAGAAAAGTTTGCTAACTATTTGAAAGTATACACTGACGGCTCAGTTCTTGATGGTGGTAAAGCGGGATCTAGCTTTGTAAATCCAGATTTCAAAGCTGAAAAATCATATTATTTAGGTAAGGGTCACATATTTACAGCTGAACTTGTTGCTGTCCTGATGGCATTAAATTATTTAATTTTCTTGCCAGTCTCAATATTTGATATCCTGTTTTGTGTTGATTCATAGTCAGTATTAAAAAGTTTGCATTGTTTTGAAAATACACAGAGAGAGGAATTATTATTTGAGATTAAGTACTTGTTGCACTGTCTTTACATGAAAGGTACTAATGTTGTATTTTTCTTGGGTTCCATCGCACACCTCCTTCATTTTTAACGATCAAGCAGATAGATCAGCAAAAAGGGGAGCAAAGAATACATTAGTATTAAAGGTTGACTGTCCTTTGTCACACAAGGAAATTAGTCATATAATCGAAAGCGATTTCTGGAGTCAATACAGTTCCTCATCAAAACCTCGTCAGCAAACTTAGTCAAACTTTGTGTCGATTAGCCGACGGGTTTCAAGCCTGACTTTTAGACTTTTATGTAATTCCCTACGAACCAAGTATTGCCAGACTGTTAAGTGCGTATGTCGTTCTTTCAGTTCAACATGTGATTTTTGATTGTGAACTAACGAAAACCCTTTTTGAATGGTGTTGTTATACCAAGTGCTGACACTGGGCATGTTAATGTGTTTGACTTTTTAGATTCGTTGCCAGTTGTTTCTCTTGTTAAATTAACGAGATACCTTTTGGAAAGTCCATTAAGGAACATTTTATAATCATAATCGTAAGTTAGATTACTTTAGTTATTTTTCTCTAATTTTTCATAGTTACCATACTATAATTCATCTTATCCTTTATTTTTGTTCTATGTAACCACATCGTCCTCTTCTCTTCTTTTATGATAATAGTCTAAAATTGTAAACACTATGTTATTTGGACGTCTGCAATCACCTATATGTGTGACGAGACGTAAAACAGAATTCCTTCACTCACTCACTCTCTCCCACACACACTCACACACCAACGCTGGCACACTCATGATGTCCATGGACACTCTAATTAAAATGCTGGTATCACCCACTGATGAACACACACCAGAGCGCACACGTCTACAGTATGCGCTGTGGACCCTGAGAGATTCAAAGTCTTATCTCAGTTGACACGTGTTTCATCTTTTGTGTCTGTTATTGGAAAGGCCCAGGATGAGTTTGCCCCAATCTCTAGAAGTCTTCGCAATGTTGGCCTTGAAATGATTCACTGTTTGTTGTTGGTTGGTGATGTTTCTTGCTCTTCCCTTAAGTCTGGAGGTGTGGCCACTCTTGATGTAGCCTCTCTTGATGTCCAGATCTGAAAGATGGTCTACGGTATAGTGGCTTTGCTCTTGTTTGCTTAACTGATTCTTCAGATTTCTGATCACATCAGATCAGCCAAGCAGTAATCCAGTTCTTATTGTTTGCCTTGCCAGCCAGTGGGTCTGCTCTCTCGTTTCTTTTAAGTGCAGCATGTCCAGGGCAGTTCATCTATATGAATCTCTCCAATGGAAGGCTGTGCATTAGTTCGTTTCAAGCAGGGCTTCCCATTCCATATTTCACTTTCTGAAGTAGTTCACAGAGTCAGTCAGTATCATGGCTGGTTGAGTTTGAAAGTGGTTTATGGATGTAAGCCAGTGGAGTGCTTGTGTCACTGCTTCTACCTTGAAGTTGTTAAACTGTGTGAACCATTGTCCTGAATAGTTCGGCCATTTTGCTTCACTGTGTATCCCAGCCTGACTTACCTTTAGTGACAGAACCGTCAGTGTATATTAAGATATCATCCTTTGTGCATAGGTCTTCTACCAGCCTCTGAATTTCTGCATTGGTTTTGCCTTCTGGCCATTCTCAACAATGTCTTCCAAGTTCAGGAGTGATGGCAATTTGGAAGAGGTGCTTCAAGTGGTCTGGATATTTCTCCCATTCCTTGGTTTTTCTTGACTTCTGCTTACTGGCACACAAGCTGTATACTGTCTCTGTCTGTCTCATCCATGATTTTTCACGTCCTAGCAAAGTGCCTTTTGTTTCCTTGACCGCCGCCGCATGAAGTGGGTTTTGAGGATTTTCAAGGGCTCTGAAACATGCCTTCACCTGTTCCAGCTTGTGTCTTGTCTGCATGGAGGAAGGTCGAGCAGGTATCGCATAGTTTGAACTGGTGTGTCCTTTGTGGTTCCCAGGATCAATCTCATTGCATAATTTGAATTCTTTCTTATTTGAGAAGGCTGCTGTTGGACAGTATTGTAAACCCTAATCCGTAATCTATCACACTGAGTACAAGTGCGTGATACAGTCCGTAGAGATGGCGGTGTTGAATACCTTTAGCTGCCATTGCTTTCATGGCAGATAAGCCTTTTTTGCATTTTAGAACAATATTCTCAACATACTTTCTAAAAGTTAGCATTCTGTCAAAGCCTACACCCAAATAGCGTAGGTTGTTAGTTGCTTCAACTGGTATTCCACTGAAGGAAACTGGTGAGGGTGCTTGTCCTGATGTCTTGTTGTTGAGAGTGCAGACTAATGTCTGGGCCTTTGTAGGGTTGATGGATGATCCAGTTTCTTGGCACTACTGAGCAATGTTGTTCAAGTGTTGCTGAACTGCTTTCGTTCTTTCTTCAGCATTCTTTGCATGTTTTGTAGATCAGGCCGTCATCTGTAAATGTCATCACTCGAGCAATTCCGTTTCTGTTGAAGTCTGCTAAGCCTTTTGTGTAGACATTGTACAGAACAGGGGAAAGAGAAGAACCTTGAGGTAATCCCATAGAAGGTTTATGAAGTTCAGAAGTCCAATCTCCAAATCGTAGAATGACGGTTCGCTCCCGAAAGTGCTGCTGCTGTCCATGGTGTAAGTGTCTTACTGACTCCATAGTCTAGGAGCAGTTCCATGAGAAGCGAGAACTGGCCTTTGTTGTATGCATCTTCCAGATCTATTGCAACAGCTAGTGGTTTTTTTTCCTTTCTTTGGAATCCTTCGTACACTTCATAGGCAAAAGCGGCCGCATTTTCCATGTAACTTTTACTTGTTCTGTAGCCTCCTTGATTTGATGGGAGGATTTGTCGACTTTCAAGATCTCTTCTTGCGAGTTTTCTTGCTATGATTCGTTCCATGAGCTTCCTCCTGCTATATTTTGCGTAGTGATTATGCGGTAGCCAATAAGCTGATGATGATCTTTTCCTGGCATTGGTAAATCTTTCAGGTAGCTGTGTGTCCAGTCTTCTGGGACATAGCCTCTATCAAAACTCTCCTAGTGGACACTGAAGAGTTTGGCTCTCTCCTCTTCTGAGAGCTGTTTGTTATCTGCATACCGTACTTCATCTGGTCCTGGAGCACTACCCTTAGTGCATCGAGCTATTGCGTCATCCAGTTCAGATTCTGTGATTTCATCATCAATGCCAGTTGTTTGAGCTAGGTGTTGGTTTAACTTGGCCAAATATCTCTTCCTTTCCTCCAGATTTCTCTTTGATCACTCTGTTCTATGAAACGTTTGAGTAGAGCCGACCCTTTCTCTAAATTTGTCTTCAGTTTTGTGATCCCATCAGCGTCTAAGATATCTGGGGTTGCGTTTGTTTTTTTTTTTTTTTCCTTCCATGCGATCATAGAAGTGCCAGAACTGAGTCAGTATTGTGTCATAATTAAGTGACAGACAAAACTGTTGCCGCTTGGTTTCTTTTGCTTCTTCAGCTACTCTTCCGAATTGTTCAGTCTTCTGATCATGTCTGTTTTAATAGCTAGACCAGAGCAAAGTGTTCTTCTTTCTCTCTGCCAACTTCTTACAGACTTGCGTATCTCTTTCCACGCTGTTTCTGTGTCTCTATTTCCACCAAAGGGGTTGGACGATTTCTTTGGTTGTAGCATTGTTTCTTTTGCATCTTCTACTCCTTAACATTCCTGTGATATCCCCTTCATTGTTGCTGTATTGAAAAGGGTCCTTTTGTTTTGTTTGTGTAACTTTTGATGGTTTCTGTAAACTGAACACAACAGAGAAACGGTCACTTCCATTATGAAGAAGTGTTTCCGCACTCATACCTGCAGTGAATTTTGGTCCAGTGAGTGCAAAGTCAATGACACTGTCAGTGTCACCCTGCCTCCATGTATGTTTTGGGGATGATGATGTCAGTGCACTAAGAAGTACTTCATCCAACATCGCTTCCAGTGCAATTCTTTGAGGACAGGTACCATGTTGATCCCACAATTTTGAGCGTTCATTAAGATCTCCACATAGTATGACAGAGTCTCCAAAGTCATGTTCTATTTCCTCCAGAAAGGTCCAATCCGTTTTTGATGTGTGGGTACCTGGATGTATATATTCATTGATGACTACAAGGCGTCTCTGATTACCATCTGGGTCTTTCTAGCCTCACACACATTAGCTCACGTGTGCTGCTACTCCATTTTTCCAAGTCTATCCTGGACAGTTTGTTTTTCAAGTTTTTTTTAAATTATTATAGCTAGTCCTCGTCCATCATGCTTTTAAAGTATTATGAATTCATCCAGTTGTAATGGTCTGTGGGCGGCACTTTCTAATTTCTTGTAGACACAGAACATCAAAGTCATATGCTAGTTTTTCAATTGATAAGATCCTCTTTCTGGCACTGCAGCAGTTCCAGATACAAATCCTGAAATATTTCTTGGATAGTCTTTAGCTTTTGTTATATTTCTTCCTACCTTTCTTCTTCTCCCAAATCTTTTACTACGCCGACTACTGTTTTGTGGGAATCCAGTTTTAAGTCCCAAAGCCTGCACCAGAATCCCCAAGGTGCAAGCGAGACAAAGTATTTTGAGAACCCATAAAAAGGTATTCTTAGTGTTGAGGGGTCATAAGCACTCGCCCGGACAGAGCCTCGTATCAGGGAAGGGCAATGGATGTCCATATATGTAGGGAACGCCTGCACATATGAAGTCCATCAGCCTGGGGTCGTCTTAGGACCAGACTGCATATGATTCGAGACTGTTTAGCCCAACAGCCATTCATCTCCTTGGTACTGTATGAAAGGCTTGGGATTGGGGGAGGTCGACTCCAAGATTTAAAACAATAAAAGATTGTAACACTAACAACAATATTGCTGGCCAGGACCGAGGGTAGTCATGCTGATGAATCACGAACGTCTGTATGGATTTATGAGAGGATACTGCTGCATACAATCTCGCTAGGCATACTTTTTTTGCCAGCAACACATGCCAACTTCTATGGCACATGATGTCTTTGGCTACATGACCTGCCGCCTGTTACGTGTGTGCGTATGTGCTTACATGTGTGTGCGCGCGCGCGTGTACGTACGTGTGTGTGTGTGTGTGTGTGTGTGTGTGTGTGTGTGTGTGTGTGTGTGTGTGTGTGTTTGAGTGCATGCGCGCGCGCGCGCGCGTGTATGTGTGTGTGTGTGTGTGTGTGTGTGTGTGTGTGTGTGTGTGTGTGTGTGTGTGTGTGTGTGTGACATCTGGCCAGATGATAATACCAACGATATGTTAGACGTTGAAAAAAAATGCTATGGTCTTTTTTATTTGTATTGCCATTACTATTGTACATTTGAAATCCAAATTCGTCGATTATGATTAGTGTACAGACTGCATTCCATGTTATCAATCACGTTGGAGAGGAGCAAACCTTTCTTAGTCCCCAAGGAAATGTAGTGTTAATTGCTGCATGAATGCAATTGCACGTCTGATTTGCAAAGACGCCGATGGTAAGCTAGACCTGATGTTCACAACAGCAAAGACCCTTAAGCAATATCGCAACATTTTCCACAACAACAAGGATAGACATTAAACCCCGACTGAAATAGCCAGACATTAAGAACATTTGCTTCAGACCAAGTTACTACATGTTTTTGTGGCAATTAAGGCATATGAATGCCATGCCACAAGACAGTACATGAATTTGACAAGAAAAATTTTATATCTACTGAGTATTAGGTGCACTCAGCATACCTGCTTTGAGCATCCTTCTGACACACAGCGCAAAGGAGGATGTATTGAAATTTATGACAGCAGCGTGTTAGATATGATTAAATACAGATCTTTCAAGATCCATGACCTCCAAAATGTTTACATACGACCTGTTATCTATGGGACAATGATTACATGTTAACGTTTCACTGCTGACCATTTATGCTTTGTTGTTCTTTAATTAGTTAGAGCCCATAATTATTGTGTTTCCATCAAATAATCACAATCGATCGTCATTTATCATAACAAGCACAGCAACCTGTTCTTGCCATAATTATTATGTTTCCATCAAATAATCACAATCGATCGTCATGTTTATCATAACAAGCACAGTCATGTATCTGTTCTTGTGATGATGACCTCGCCTTCATCTGGATACATTACTACAAGAAGTACAAATAAAAGTGATGTGAATCGTTGTCCTATCCAAATGAGTGTAAATGTTCCAGCTAAAAATGTGATCATGACCTCGTTCAGGCAGACTGTAGGATATAGGAATCAAGTTATTCTTACTGGTTATTTCAAGGGCAAGAGACATCCTGATGGTCATTACACAGAATATGAAATACGTCTTTTGAACAGAATGCATGATGATCACTCAGACTTCGCGCAGCGGTACAGCCCCACAAAAATCTCTGTTTCAGTGTCTTGCAGTACTTGCCGCCATACAGGCTGCTTCAAACTTTTCATTTCATTCTTTCCTCATGATAAGAATCCTGTACTGTTATCTAACGCTCTGTGGAACTGTTCTGTAAAAGATTACGCCAGCTTTCGTCACCACATGGCCTGTAACCTGAAGACAGAGTGTGAGGATGGGCGGGATGAAACAGGTTCCTGTCCCTACAGCAGTCCTGAATGCCAGGGAAGGATAGCAATGTGTAACAGCTGCTTCTTGCTTGTTGAGGATCTGCGTGGAGTGGTCCGTGACAGGACAGACATGAACCTGAGGGCCAATAACCACTGTAATTCACTGGGAGGTAAGCTTGGTCTACCACTATGTGTCATAGACTCAGTGACCGCAGTTATAAAGAAAACAAAAATATGTGCGTGCCGGCTGTCTAACATTCTTCCCGGTTTATATATTGAAGATGTCATTGCCAAATATGTATGTGTCAAGCGTTATCACCTTAGACAAAATAGCTCTACACCATTCTTTCAATCATCATGCTTCCCTCAGTTTCACTTCAAAAAGATGCTCAAGGGCACTATTCTATCAACTGGATGATAGAAATGAAATTATTTCAATAGAATGGCTCCCTTGTGAACACATGAACCGTTTCATAGTGCAGCAATCATCTGTCAGTTCACAGGAAACAATACAGAGAAAGCTGTTTACAATGCAAAGACGATACATCTGACGTTCACAGACTTAACGTTTCCCACGGGATCGCAATGTATGACAGAGTGCCGTGAAGGTCATGTGACACACACATTTTTTCTCTGTGGTTCTAACCAGTATAACATGTGTGATCAGCAGTCTACGTCTCCTTGTGCTTTTTCAGATCAGTTATCATATACTGACAAAGTTGAAGGTGAGCATCGAGTCTCGATAATCCCAACATTTATATGTAATGATCAGTTATTGGCCTTCTCGTATACTCTGATGTGTGACTTCATAAATGATTGTTATGATGAGAGTGATGAGTCCTTCTGTAAACATCCCCCATGTGCCAACATGTTCAGGTGTGCAAATGGGAAGTGTTTGTCTGTAGAACATGTCTGTGATTACTTGATCCACTGTCAGGACAAATCAGATGAGCAGAATTGTTTGGTATTTAAGAAAACAAACGACGAACGTAAACATTTTGTCCCCATCTCCTGTTCTGGTTAATTTTGATGGGATCAGAAGCTTCATCTCCACCCCAATGAACTCCAATGAGTCCTGTCCTGACTCTCACTTCCGATGTCCTGGAGGAGACTTAAATGACTGCCTGCCTGTCTACACACGATGCAATGGAATCTATGACTGCACTGACCATCAGGACGAACAATTATGTAATGAAATGAAATGCCCAGGCTTCTTCAAATGCAGACTTTCAGCAATATGTTTACACCACGATTACATATGTGATGACTGGTCTCACTGCCCTATGAACGACGATGAACTGGTATGTGACATCACATGTCCTTTGAACTGTCTGTGTCAAGGTCACACATTTTTGTGTCCGCAACCGTTTTCTACAGCTTCCTTTCCCCAACTTCGTTACTTGGATGCTGCAGGTGCTAACATGTCACTGTCAAGTGTGTCTAACAATCCCATGCTTATTGGTGTGATTTTATCACATTGTTCTATACACTACCTGCACAATGTGAAACTAATGAATTTGAAGCTCCTTGATCTCAGTTATAATAAGTTGCAGCATGTCAGCCTGACTTCCTTTCTTGGTTTAGAAAATCTGCTGCAAGTCCTTTCCCTGTGCAGCAATCCTCTGACCTATATCCAATTTGATCTTTCATCTGTCAACCAGCCAAGTGCATTGACTGTGCTGGATCTGTCCTTCACAGGCCTGACCGTCTTCGACCTCACGATTCTTTCACTGTTTCCAGGAATAGAAAAACTGAATTTGAGCTTCACTTCCATTCATACTATTAGTTCTGCTCAGTCCATGTACACGTCACAGTTAACTGAGCTCTACATGGTTGGTAGCCCTGTGAAAATATTTCCACACAATATCATGAAAACTCTTTCTGCACTGCGCTTTATAGCTACAGAAAACTACAAATTGTGTTGCAAGAAAAATAATCTCATACAACACTATGGATTTATCCTGCATTGCCCCACATGATGAAATTTCCTCTTGTGAGGATTTATTACAGTCATGGACATACATAGTGTTCCTCTGGCTAATTGCTGTCTTGTCTGTTATTGGTAACGTTTTCTGCTGTTGTGTACGTTTGTTTGCAAAGAGCATGACATTATCAACTGGCTTCAGTGTGTTTGTCACCAACCTCACCATAGCTGACTTTCTGATGGGGGTCTACATTACAATTATTGGAATAGCTGATGAAAGGTACCGAGGGACAATATATGTACCATGATGACACATGGAAAAACAGTGTAACCTGTAAGACAGCCGGGGTTTTGTCTTTACTGTCAAGTGAGGTATCAGCTTTTATCATCTGGCTCATTACACTCGATCGCTTTCTTGTTCTCCGTTTCCTTTCAGCACAATGAGATTTGACAGAACAACATCAGCAGCAGTGGTTAGTTTGTTGACTTGGTTCACTGGGTGGCTGTTGGCCTTGGTGCCTTTGCTTCCAGTGACTTTGCACTGGGAATTTTACAGCCAGACAGGTATCTGCATACCTTTACCAGTTACAAGAACAGATTTCCAGGGGAAAACATATTCCTTTATTGTTTTAATTGTGTTAATTTCGTGTTATTTGTGTTTATTTCTGCCGGTCAGGCTTGCATCTTTTGGACAGTAAAGGACAATACACTGAACGTCAAGTCCACTAAAGTGTCACGAGATGTGACAATAGCTCGGCGGCTGATCTCCATTGCAGTAACAGATTTCATGTGCTGGTTTCCCATTGGACTGTGTGGAATGCTGGCCCTGGCTGATACTCCCATTCCAGGAGAGGTCAATGTGGCTCTGGCCATATTTGTCTTACCTTTAAACTCTGCTTTGAATCCTTTCATGTACACGTTAAATACTGTATCTGAAAAAAGGAGGAAAGTGAAGAGAAAACTTCTCAAATGGCTAGACTCTCACGCTGAATTGACTAATAAAACATAGCCTGGAATATCTTTTCAGCTTTGAATTGTTATCCATTACATTTTCTCAATGACTTTTTTTGTGAATCACTATGACAAGATGAATCACTTGATTGATTTTGGCAAATTTTCCATTTGTAACGTGTTTTACACAACGGAACAAAAATATATCTTCAAAGGCATCTGGAAGTTAATCCATACAATGAAAATCAAAGTATATGCATGTAAATAAATGTGAATGTTTGTTTTAGTGGGGAATAAATGTACAATTCTAAGAGATGTTAACAGATAACATTCTGATAATATCTGCTATTTTGTGTGATGTGTTTATGATTTTTGTTGTTATTGATGGTGATGAATATGATAATGGTGATTATCATCAGCACCATCAATTACAACAAAAGCCATGAACACTGAGGCAAGTATTTTCATTTGTTTGGAAACAGCATGTTCTTGTTCTCAAGAGTCTCAGTTGGGGGTTGTCTGCCTTGATTAGGAACGTATTTAGGAGCATGTAAACTAAATTCAGACACCACCACTGTCATGTGGCGTAGCCTCACATGGCGACATGTGACATTCCGTCGCATACGCCCTTATTTGATATAAAGCATTTCCCTAGGTCAGGAAAAGGAAAGGTAAAAAAGGACAATTTACGTGGCCTGACCAGTGTGATCGGTGTCGCTGGTGGCTACGAAAATCGCTCCGTAAAATAGACGTAGGGTGATTATTGGTTGAATCACTCAGGAAATGGACGGACGTTGTCCATTGGTCAAGTAACCAAGGCTGGTAACGCATAGAGTTAGATGAGTACTCACTGAATATGTACTCAGGAAGCGCAAGAAGGAAAAATAAAGTATAGGAAGGAGATGGCTTGGGGACACTGACCAGACAGGTTGTTTGGAACTGCAGAACGAAATTCACCTGTAATCTAACATTACCAGGTGAGGTATAGACAGATGGGGAGAGAAAAGAGAGAGAGTTAAGAAAAGGAAAAAAGGGAAAATAATTTATCATTATTTAGATTTTGAAATAGATTACTTACTCAGACTTTATTCGTATTTCAGCCCTTCCTGGTGCTGTGGCAGCACGAGTAATGGGATAGGCGAATGTGGCGGTCGCACAACAAGTATTTGGGCTCCAGTGCTGTGGCAGCACCTAATTGTCTCCAGAGTCGGAGAACCTAGTGGAAGAGAACAACGACTGCGGCAGTCGTGAGAGAACTTTGAAAGCGTTTGTCATGTTGACCCACTATGATTTTTCATTGTCCCCCTGGGTCGGAACGCAGTTATTGTTCCTGTATTTTAAGCCATCTTTGAATCTTCTTTGGAAAGTGTATAAATGTTTCTCCATTGAGGAGGAGAAACTGGTAAAAGATGTACTTGTAAATTACTATGTAAAATGAGATGAAATTTGGTCCCAGCTAGTGGATCAGTGGAATGTTTGTACCTCCACTGGAGAGGCTGAATGGAAGATAATTCTTGAAAAAGCAGACCTGTTGTATATGCTGGAAAAGTTGATTATCGTTTAGTAAATTATTTCCCTGAGAGGAGGGGGAGAAGAAGAGCTATTGTAGTGCGCCTTCTGGTTGTTCGGAGCGACTGCGTGTGTGCAGAGTGAATGCTGAGCTCTTGACCTATGACTGGAAATTGTCCAAACAGATACTGAAAACATACACAGATCGTGGCTGTTCTACAGGTGGCAGCTTCAAGCGTTTGTGCACACTTATGTGGGTATGCAGAGGGGAAGGGGGGGGGGGCAGCAATGCGTGCGCGTACGTGCGAGTCTTTGAGAGAGAGAGAGAGAGAGAGAGAGAGAGAGAGAGAGAGAGAGAGTCTGTGCTTATGTGTGTGTGTGTGTGTGTGTGTGTGTGTGTGTGTGTGTGTGTGTGCGTATGTGTGTGTGTGTGTGCGCGCGCGCACCCGAGTATTTGTGACATATTTTTGTACCATGGATCTTTTCGCCTCGTTGGTTTTGTTTGGTTTGGTTTTGCTGGTAGGCCACATAGGCCACCTAAAAAGATTAAACTACCGCTGATTTATCATTCAGCAACACAACAGCCCTATAATCATCAACGTTCAGCTGCTCTTGTGTATATGTCTTTTCTGCTCCCCTTGGACTTGTAAGTCACTCTTTCCTCATGTTCCTTAAAAACCTGTGGCAGAATGTTCTTCTCACATTCTGAACTCTTAAAATCTACATTGTCTGTGTTGGATATCTGATGCAGTTGTACACTTTTAGACGGAATTTTTCCAGGTTCGGATTTGGAAAGATAATTGCGTTTCCTTTCAGCTTTACCTCAAGAGACTCCACAATCATTATGAAGCAAAAAAAACGGTCGGATATCTTGATGTTTTATTTCCTTCTTTCTTTCTTTCTTTCTTTCCCTCTTTCTTTCGTTTATCGCTTCGTTTCTTTGATGTATGTGTGTGGGATTTTTTTTTCTTCTTTCTTTCTTACTTTTTTTTTCAAAGGGGAGAGGGAGAGGGGGTGTCACGGTCGTGAATGAGCTGCGTTGACCAGCCAGAGACGGGAAGTATTTGTATTTTACGGAACTGCCACGTTGTGAGTGTCTCAATATTGTACATTTGGCGCTGGGATAATAAGGAAGAGTGGCCACCCTTTGTCCCCCCCCCCCCCCCTTTTTTTTCCCCTCCGTACCCCCCCCCCAAAAAAAAAAAAAAAAAAAAAAAAAAAACCATATAGGTGGTGGGGTGATGGGCCCTTATTACATTCCGGGAGATTCTCTGTTATCTACCCTTTCCCTCCCTGCCGTTGCTGCTATCTGGCTCCCGCCCTCTCTCTCTCTCTCTCTCTCTCTCTCTCTCTCTCTCTCTCTCTCTCTGTCTTATTTGTTTATCATCATCATTACTATTATTGTGATCATAACATTACTACCAGTAGGCCTACTGCTGCTGCTGCTACTGCTACAGCTGCTGCCACTTACTACTACTGCTAGTGCTACTGCTGCTGCTGCTTCTTCTGCTGATACTACCAACTGTTTAAAATTTGCCCAGATTTAATCAATCCTCCATCGGTAGTACGTAACCGTAAAGAGGAATCGGTTTTGTCACGGTTACATATTGGGCACAGCTATATAACGCACAGTTGGATACTCAGAAGGGAAGACCCTCCATGGTGTGTTGCATGTGGCAGTTTGTTCAGTGTTTAATCATTTTTTGACTGAATGTGCTGATTTGATGTGTATCAGAGAGAAGTTCTTTTCCCACCAATGATTTATCAGTTCTTTTTCGTGAGATTTCAGTGGATCTTATTTTTCTTTTTTGAAAGAGGTAAACTTATTTTATAAATTATAGTGTTTTAATAATGTATATAGGTGTTGCTGGAGTTGAACAGATAATTGTGCTTTTGTCTTTATAAATTTTTAAGCGATGTGTTAATATACTAGTGTGGGTATTTGTATCTAGAGACTCCGCAGATATGATAGCTGAGGTCCTGATTTGGCTCCTAGTAGTCCGCTAGACCCTATAAACACTAACTAACTAACTAACTAACTAACCACCACTACTGCACTGCTGCTGCTGCTGCCACTACTACTGCTATTCCTGCTGCTACTGCTGCTGCTGCTATTACTACTATTGCTGTTACCGCTACTATCATGATTATCATCGGCAGTAGTTTGCGTTATCTGCGCATTCTCTAAACTGATTGATGTACTGACAGTATACGGGCTTGTTATCAAACAGGTGTAGTTTTCGCCTGGCAGATTTTTTTTTTTTTGCGCCAGTTTTTGTGGATGTTTAGAAAAGAGGAGGTGGTGGGTCGGTGGGCGGTGTGGTGGTAGTGGTGGAGGGGGGTGTATTATTGCGGACGGGCGGGTGGGATGGGGGGGGGGGGGGGGGGGAGGGAGGGATGCGGCAGGGATTTTTGATGATGTTGATGATGATTTGATGATGTTCATTCAGAGAAAGGGGAAGGGCTTCCAGTACGATAAATCTATATTGTTTTTTATATGCTGTACTTTTTTATGCTCGCGGTTGGCGGGTTTGTTTTGTTTTGTTTTGTTGGTTTGGTTGTTGGTTGGTTGGTTGGTTGGTTGGTTGGTTTGGTTTTGGTTGGTTTGGTGTGTGTGTGTGTGTGTGTGTGTGTGTGTGTGTGTGTGTGTGTGTGTGTGTGTGTTTTATGTTTTTTGGGTTGCTTTTTGGGGGGGTCCGTTTTGGCACATAATATAGAACATTGTATATATTTGAATGTGAATTTTCAAGACTTGAATGGCAACAAACGGCATTCAGGTGCAGACTTCAAGTGCTGAGCACACTTTTTAACATTGTAATTCTTATTGTTATCATTGGTTTATTTAAGACTTTCTCCACGTTCTGTTTTCTTATGTTATACGTATACAGCCCGCGTCGGTACATACATTAGCAATATCGACATCTCGCAAAGAATGTTGTCTGGTACAGAGATAGCAGGCATTTCTCATGGCCAAATGGACGGTTATAAATTCACATCGGGGTAATTACGCAAGCCATGATTACGATGATAGTTCAAATGCATGCTGTTGTAAAGTATATTCTTTTTTTTGCCTGGCCATTGTGACATTGAACTGGATTCCTGTTTTGTTTTTTTTTTTTTTTCCCTCTTGTGGCACTTGATGGGTTTTTTTTATGTAATGTTTTTGACTACACGGAAAAACACCATTGATTCAGTAGGTAACAAGGCAAACATGTTAACAATTTCATCCTTAAACTGTCAAGGTCTAGGGATTATCAGAAAAAAGAAGATATATATTTCATTATTTAAGAAAAAAAATATTCTATATATTGCCTACAAGATACTCATTTTGAAAAAGATACGGAAAAGTGTATCAAAGCGGAATGGGGGTACGACTGCTTTTTTCTCCTCATATACAGATCTAATGCTCGAGGAGTAGCAATACTGTTTAACAATCATTTCGAATTCAAAATAAATAAGGTGGAAACAGACATGCAGGGTAACTTTATCATCATCATATCATTTACAACAAATGAAAAGGAACTGTTGATAGTAAGTGTACATGGACCAAACAAAGACGACCCAGCATTCTATGAGGAACTCACAAATAGGATTAAAACGTACAAAAATAACAACGTTATTGTGGTGGGGGATTTTAATATGGTACTAGAACAGGAAATTGATTGTTACAATTATAAAACATATAAATAACCCAAAAGCTAAAAAAAAGCAGTTGAGGATGTGATACAAGATTTGTCATTAGCAGATACATGGAGAGAAAACCCGGATTGTAGGAGATACACATGGCGTAGACCTACCCCCTTGCAACAAAGTAGGCTAGACTTCTTCCTTCTGTCAGAATATTTAATCTGGTATTTTGAAGATGCTGACATTTTACCAGGCTATAGATCTGACCATTTTACTAATTACACTAAAACTTCAATTCGGAAAGGAGATTAAACACAAATCTCTTTGGAAATTAATACATCCCTACTAAAAGATAAAAAGAATATGTAGACGGAATAAATAATTTAATAAAAGAAATAACAGAGGAATACACAGATAAAAATGAGGGAAATGATATTAATGCTAACAATAGCCAAGATGAAAATAGCTCAGACCCTAAACGAACAGTGTCTGATCGGGTCTTTGACTTCTTACTAATGAAGAAAAGAGACAAATCCATCCAGTATGCCACAATTGAAAAAAAGAGAATCACAATGTAAAGAAAACAGCCTTATGCAAACTATTGAAGATATTGAGAGTAAAGAACTTAATTCAGAGGACGATTTGAAGACAATTGAAGAGAGTAATAGAGAATTAATATTACTAAGAGGAAAGGTTATAAATGGTGTACAACTAAGATCAAAAGCAAGATGGGTTGCAGATGGGGGGAAAAGGTTAGTAAATATTTCTGTAGTTTAGAAAAAGCGTAACTCCAGTAGCAAACAAATTGCAAAAAACTACTGGATGGACAAGGTAGTATACTGGACAAACCAGAACACATAAAAGTTACAGTAAAACATTTCTATGAGGAACTACACCGAAAAAGATCAGCTGTGAAATGTAATATTGAAGATTTGGTGAAAAAGATACCGAAACTAACAGAAAAAAACAGACTAAATCATTACAAGGAGAAATAACAAAGAAGAAGAAGCAGGGACTGCATTGAAAAATATGAACAACGGGAAAAGCCCTGGATCGGATGGGTTTGGAGCTGAGTTTTTCAAATGTTTTTGGAAAAAATCAGCGTGTTTGTAACCCGAGCTCTAAATTTTCAGAGAAGGCGAATTATCAAACACCCAGAAAGAAGGTATTATAATCTGTATACCCAAAGAAGGGAAACCAAAAGAATATGTAAAAAAAAAAAGCTGGAGACCTATTTCACTTTTAAACCTTATATACAAAATTGGCTCCACTTGTATTGCTAACAGAATTAAAAAGGTCCTTCCATCACTGATTAGTGAAGACCAGACAGGATTTTGTCCCAAATAGATACATGGGTAGTAACATTATGTTAATTTATGACATAATACACCATCTCAACATGAAAATATCCCAGGGATGCTAATTAATTTAGACTTTGAAAAGGCGTTCGACTCGTTAGATTGGGATTTTATGCACAAAGTGCTAGAGGCTGTAGATTTAGGTAAAGATATATGTAAATGGATAGAAGTATTCTACAAAAAACATTAAGTCTTGCTGTTATCGTAAACGGCAAGCATCATCATGGTTCTCAATAGAAGGGGTTGTAGGCAAGGAGATCCAGTCTCATCATATATCTTCGTATTATGTGCAGAAATATCATCCGTAATGATCAAAGAAGAAAATAGTATTGAAGGTATACAAATCGGGGAGAAAGAACACAAGATATCACAATTTGCCGACGACACTCAACTGATGAACACAGGGAATAACAAATCATTTGAAAAATCTATCGAGATTCTCGATAGGTTTGGGAAAACATCAGTTTTATTCTTAAACAAAGAGAAAACACAAGCAATTTGGCTTGGAAGACAAAAGCATAGTGAAATAAGATATATGGAACATTTAAAGATGATCTGGAATCCAAAAGAATTCAAAATATTAGGAATTTGGTTTACTCAGGACTTAACACACATGGAAAAAAAAAAAGAAACTACAAAGATAGAATAATAGAAATGAAGGCACTATTTAAAATTTGGCTTATGAGAATCATTACCCCTTTAGGAAGAATTGCTGTCTTAAAATGATTAATTCTGTCAAAACTAACTTACCTATGGTTGATGCTTCCAAATCACCTGGCACATTTGTCTTGCTAAAAAATTACAAGACTTATGTTACTGGTTTGTATGGTATAAAAAAAAAACAAGACAGAATTAGTCGAAAAAAGTTATTAAAGATGTACAGGATTGTGGGTTGAATCTATCTGACATAAATGCTCTCATCATTGCATTAAAATTAACATGGATAAAAAGACTGAGACAAACAACACACAGATGGACAGACATGTTGATTTTTTTCATACCCAATTATTGAGAACATTGAGAAGTACTCTCCAAATCATCTGTGCATCACCACTCAAGACAATGTTTTCTGGAAACATGTATTCATGTCGTATGAGCAGTTCTACAAAATAAACCAGAAAATGCTAGAGAACTACTTGCAGAACCAATTCTTTACAATGAACATATCAAAATAGGAAATAAAATAAACTAATAAAACACAAAAACTGGAACAACAGAAATGTATTTAGAGTATCTGATTTGTTCAAAGCAAATGGAGATTCACTATCCCATGAGGAATTCAGAACAAAGTATAACAATGAAATAGATTTCCTGTCTTATGGTGGATGTAGATTATCCATTTAAACGATACATCAGAGAACAAGGGTTTGAAAATGAGATAAAAGATAACATTGAAGCAGAAGTCAACACAGCACTAAAGAAAATATATTTTGTAGATAAAGGTTCCAAAACTTATTACAGAGTTATAGTAAAAGATAACTGGGAACCAAACTGTGTGTGCAAAATGGACGGAGAAGCTGAACAGACAGATACCTTGGAAGAAATGCTTTATAAAAATTCATCAAATTAAGGATATTAAGCTAAAATGGATGCAAATGAGAATAGTGCATCGAATAATTGCAACTAATGTAGCTCTGAAAGAAATGGGAATAGTAGAAAATTATAACTGTAGTTTCTGTGAAGAGGGAAAAGACAGCATTGAACATATATTCTGGAGATGCATATTAATGAATTCTGGAAATCATTGCAAGAATTAATAAAAGGAAAGTGTTTAATAGCAAATAGTCTGTGTCTCTGACTGAAAACACAATAATATTTGGAGCAGATGACAATTCCACAACTGATACAACATTCGATCTTATAATACTGATGTCTCTGACTGAAAACACAATAATATTTGGAGCAGATGATAATTCCACAACTGATACAGCATTCGATCTTATAATACTGATAGCCAAACATTACATTTTTAGCTGTAAAATAAACAAATGTAGCCTTCAATAACAGTATTTCTAAAAAAAAAAAAATACTGAAGAGAAGATATAATCTTGAAAAATACATAGCAACTGTACAATTGAATCTGCTAAAATTTAACACTAACTGGGTGAATTATGAAGTATTATTTGAAAATTATAATCAAAATCATAAGATACCTGGATTTAATACGTGCATGAGAGGATATGTTCAGGATGTGTGGGTAATTTCATATGGTATTCAAATATCATTGAGTGTGGTTGTAGCCTGTGGCCCGCTGCTTGTCTGGCATGGCGATACCGCGGCTGGGACCCGTTGGCCGATCGGCAACTTAGCTAGCTAGTATGTTGGCTTGTTGGTTGGTCGGCGGGGTGCGGCTGTGGTGTAGCGATGTCATATTGGTAGCGGGCTTAAGAGCATATAATTAACTTTCTTTTGATTGTTAAAGAAATATGAAGACACAGATGGACGGGATTTCGGTGCTGGTGTGTGTATACTCATCTAGGAAATGCTTAAGTCTGTTCAAATCTATATTTTGAAGGATCATTGCAGTGAACATACTATGTTATGTTATTATTATATACAACAGCTATCGCATGGTACCACACTGAGAAAACATTACTTCATTATTGTAAATTGTATAATTAGGTATATTGTTTAGTATATATTAATTCAGAAGAAGAGAGAAAGTGGGGGTGTGGGTGGGTGGGGAAGGGGGTGTGAGTGGAGTGAGCGAGTGTGTGTTGGTTGCCTTTATGTGCTTGTAGTTTGTAAGAAGTCAGAGGATTGCGCTTAGTGATTTTTGTTTGTTTGTGTATGTGTGTGTATATCAAAAAAAAAAAAAAAAAAAAAACTTTCCTAGGCATACATTGAACTCTCACTCAACTCCATTCTAACCGAAAAAAATAACTCATTTCTGATATGTTTCACGGATTATTTACTACAATATTGTCAAACATGTACAAAATGATTAATAACCAAAAATATGTGGTAATTTGCATCCGGAAATGTACAGAAAAGAGAAAGATCATGTTGATGAAAGAATGGAGAGGAGAGAAAGAAGGAACTGTGGAATGGAAGAGAATGAGGAAAGAAATAAAAAATGTATTTAAAAAAAAAAAAAGAAATAACAGCACCTGAACTGGATGACGCAATGGCTAGATGCGCTAAGGATAGTGCTCTGGGTCCAGACAAAGTTTGGTCCCCAAATATCAAACAGCTCTTAGAAGAGGACAGAGCCCGTCTTTTCAGTCTCTACCAGGACAGCTTTGATAAAGACTGTCCCAGAAGGCTGGACACAAAGTCACCTGAAAGCTTCACCAAAACCGGAAAAGGACACCATCATAGGCTGAATGGCTACCGCATACTCATTACGCAAAATGTAGTAGGAAAGCTCATGGAACGAATCATATCAAGAAAGCTTGCAAGAGACCTTGAAAGTAGACTAATCCTCTCGCCCAACCGAGAGGCTACAGAACAGCTAAGATTCATGGGAAAATGCGGCTGCTTTTGCTTAAGAAGTATACGAAGGATTCCAAGAGAGGAAGAAACACTGACGATTGCGATAGACCTGAATAGCCTATAACAAAGTCCAGTTCTTACCGTTCGTGGAATTACTCCTTGACTGTGAAGTCAGCAGGACACTTACAGGATGGATAGCAGCAACACTTCAGGAGCGAACCGTCATCCTATGATTTATAAAAATTGGACGTCTGAAGTCATAAGCTCTCTGTTGGATTACCACAAGGTTCTCCTCTCTCCATGTTTTATACAATGTTTACACCAAAGGCCTTGAAGACCTCAAAAGAAACGGAACTGCCCGAGTGCTGACACTAGCAGATAATAGTCTGATCAACAAAACAACAACATCAATCATATCAACGTCCCTTCACTTTAGAAATCACAGCGCGACAACTTTGAGCGTACCATGCAGAAATCTTATCCTATTCCCAGACTAGAGAGCCTATCCACCCCAGTGACAATCCGTAGTGCACAGTGAATTAAAGATGTGCCATATTTACCCTAGACAACAACATAATACACATTACTACCAGAGTGATATCTTTTCAGGAGTACATCTCTCCCAGACAAAACTCCATGAATTGCCACAAATCATGGGCTAGAGATCCTCACCACCAAAGTATGAGTGAACTGCATTTGCCTTTACATTTTAAGAGAAACATAAAGTGAACTATTCAAGAAAAAACAGTGTCGAGTTGCATTCCTCATTACGCAATGAGCGAACAAGAAAATCCTGATGGTCCCGCTTGATTCCGTTTGAAACCGACCACAGATTTTGTTACTGTCCAAAACACAGTTGTGCAGTTACTTTTAAATGTGAGTATTTTTCTTGCATGCGTCCGTTGCTAAGAACGGAAACAGAAAATCAGAGCAACATGAGTCTGCAGGAAAAAACAAACACACACACACACAAAGCAGCCAACTGTGAAATCAAATGGTGTGTTCTAGCTGCCCTCAGTCAGAACACAGAATGCTTCACTGCACTGCTGCTGTAACGCTGGCAGCAGAAAAGAACAAAGAAAGGTCCGCTGAACAGTCCTGGGAAGCAGCCTCAGGAATGAAAGACAAAAAGCGGACAAGATGGATGTGTATATCAGGCCGATGGCAAAGGAGAGACAAGCATGCAAAAAAGGAAGCAGCACCGTGTAGACAGTAGAGGGAAGGAAAGCAGATAGGATGGAAGTAGAATCAGACAGACAGTAAAGAGAACGAACTAACGAACGAACGCCTTCTTCCTTGCGCTGAACACAGAAGCGATCAAAGCTAAGTGCATTTTCGTTATTTGTTTAATTTTTGTTTGCACCTGAAGAAGACCTAAGAGGTTGAAACGCGTTGTGGTTTGTCTTGTGACTCGTTTGTCCACGTTTCTCTGGGCGGTTCGCTGACATTTATTTAAGATTTTGTAACGAACGAACGAATGAACGAACGAAATTTTATTTTACCAGGGTAATGAGATAAGCAAATTGCGCATGCTTTTTTCCACCCAGCCCTGGGGGGAAAAAAAGCACATGGACAACACACAAGTCAATATGTGTCCAGAGAAGAGAAGAGAGAGAAAGAGAGACTCATCTTGCTGAGATTTCTTTTACATAGCTATCTATAGCGATATCAGACACACCGAATCTAGCCACAACGTGTTTAAAATTCTCCCTCCTTTCATTGACATGTACACTGGTAAACAGCGTAAATGAGCACACGTCCTACACCTCGGGGTGCTTTAACATGCAGTTTACAGTAAGGAGCAAACTGGTCTCACCCCGAAAACTACCCTTGGTATGTATAATTATGTTCCTTTGTCGTCCTTTGTTTGACACATTACCCCAAAGGTTATGTTGACTGTGTTGTTTTGACTTGTGAAGTAGTCCAGCCCCGGACAAATGTTGAACATTGGTTGGCCAGCAGTGGTGTCCATGTCTGTTGTGCACAGTCACTATGTGTATCAGTATATCAGTGATAATCATCATTCCTTGTTGCATCAGCATGTCAATGTTGATCATTCCCTGATGTGTAAGTATGTCAGTGTTGTCCACAGTCCTCTAACGTGTCACAATGTCAGTGTTTTTCACAGTCCTCTAACGTGTCACAATGCCAGTGTTGTTCAAATCCTCTGACGTGTCACAATGTCAGTGTTGTTCACAGTCCACTGATGTGTCACATGTCAGTGTTCTTCACAGTCCCCTGATGTGTTACAATGTCAGTGTTCTTCACAGTCCTCTGATGTGTCGCAATGTCAGTGTTCTTCACAGTCCTCTGACGTGTCACAATGTCAGTGTTGTTCACAGTCTCCTGATGTGTCACAATGTCAGTGTTGTCCACAGTCCTCTGATGTGTGACAATGTCAGTGTTGTCCACAGTCCACTGACATGTCACAATGTCAGTGTCGTTCATAGTTCTCTGACGTGTCACAATGTCAGTGTTGTTCAGAGTCCCTGACGTGTGTCACAATGTCGTATTGTCCACAGTCTCCTGACGTGTCACAATGTCAGTGTTGTTCACAGTCCTCTGATGTGTCACAATGTCAGTGTTGTTCACAGTCCTCTGATGAGTCAGTGTGGCATCCTCGCCCTCCTGTCAGGAGAGTGAACACCATTCCAGTGTGGAATCATTCCTGTCAGAAGAGAGTGAACACCATTCCAGTGTGACACACCATTCCAGTGTGACTCCCCTCATCTTTCTGTCAGAAGAGTGAACACTATTCCAGTGTGACACCCTCTCATTCCTGTGGAGTGAACACCATCAGTTGACATCATTCCTGTCAGAAGAGTGAACACCATTCCAGTGTGACACCTTCACCTTCCTGTCAGGAAAGTGAAAACCCATTCCAGTGTGACATCATTCCTCTCAAAAGAGTGAACACATTCCAGTGTGACACCCTCTCACCTTCCTGTCAGGAAGTGAACTCCATTCCAGTGTGAACACCATTCGAGTGTGACATCATTCCTGTCAGAAGAGTGAACACCATTCCAGTGTGACTCCTTCACCTTCCTGTCAGGAGAGTGAACACCATTCCAGTGTGACATCATTCCTCTCAAAAGAGTGAACACCATTCCAGTGTGACACCTTCACCTTCCTGTCAGGAAAGTGAACTCCATTCCAGTGTGACATCATTCCTCTCAAAAGAGTGAACACCATTCCAGTGTGGCATCATTCCTGTCAGAAGAGTGAACACCATTCCAGTGTGACACACCTTCACCTTCCTGTCAGGAAAGTCAGAAGAGTGAACTCCATTCCAGTGTGACATCATTCCTCTCAAAGAGTCTGAAAGTGAACACATTCCAGTGTGACATCATTCCTGTCAGAAGAGAAGAGTGAACACCATTCCAGTGTGACATCATTCCTGTCAGAAGAGTGAACACCATTCCAGTGTGACATCATTCCTGTCAGAAGAGTGAACACCATTCCAGTGTGACACCCTCACCTTCCTGTCTGGAAAGTGAACAATTCCTGTGTGACATTCCAGTGTGACATCATTCCCATTCCTGTCTGAAGAGTGAACACCATTCCAGTGTGACATCATTCTGTCAGGAGAGTGAACACCATTCCAGTGTGACATCATTCCTCTCAGAGTGTGAACACCATAGTGTCTTCTCATTCCTGTCAGAAGAGTGAACACCATTCCAGTGTGGACATCATTCCTGTCAGAAGAGAGTGAACACCATTCCAGTGTGGCATCATTCCTGTCAGAAGAGTGAACACCATTCCAGTGTGACACCCTCACCTTCCTGTCAGAAGAGTGAACACCATTCCAGTGTGGCATCATTCCTGTCAGAAGAGTGAACACCATTCCAGTGTGACATCATTCCTCTCAGAAGAGTGAACACCATTCCATAGTGTGGCATCATTCCTGTCTGAAGAGTGAACACCATTCCAGTGTGGCATCATTCCTGTCAGAAGAGTGAACACCATTTCTAGTGTGACACCATCATTCCTGTCAGAAGAAAGAACACCATTCCAGTGTGACATCATTCCTCTCAAAAGTCCAGTGTGACACATCACCTGTCCAGTGTGACACCATTCTAGTGTGGCATCATTCCTGTCAGAAGAGTGAACACCATTCTAGTGTGACATCATTCCTGTCAGAAGAGTGAACACCATTCCAGTGTGACACCCTCACCTTCCTGTCTGGACAGTAGACATGGTTTCCATGCTGCACCCTCTCCAGCACTTTAGATTCAGCACATGAGATGGTTGCGAGGGTCGTTTCCAGAGCCTCACCCTTTCTTTATGGTTTGATGTATTGTTTCTGGTTTAATGTTGTGTTTATGGTTTAATATTAGTCCCTAAGTTTCTAACAGTCCCGAGAAAAAATGAAAATGTCTGCCATGACTAGTTGGGTAAACTTTTATCCTTCGACCACTAGTAAGAAACTTCAAGTTCATATGTGTATCAAGAATTGGATTGTTCAGAAGAAAAAAAAACGATGTTAGAAATGTAAAATAGAGTTTAGATGTTGGCTTACCTTTTCTTTTTAAGTGCTCATGACTGAAATGCCCGAAAAATATTAAGACTGTCTATTGAATTGAATGGTATGCAACGTGTATGGATTTTCATGTCGACTCCTTTTTTAAAAAAGTGGTGTGTGACACGGGGGGGGGGGGGGGTGAGAAGGAGTGGTAGGTGGGTGCCATTATACTGTCGTTCTATGTCATGGAGTCCTTCTGTGTTGCTCCGATACGTACTACAATGGGCTCTGAGAAATCGTTCCATAGTCTTTCCATTTGTGTCCCTCTGACTTGAGTTGGAGTACTTAGGTCAGTGGAAATCTACAGTGGTGTATCTGTGGACGTTGATATAACTAGCTCATGTAATTAAATCTGATTGAATTGAACACATCGTTAAATCATAGAACATCCTTAAATTTATATACCTGAGTGTCACTGGTCAGATGGCCGGGGTGGGGGGGGGGGGGGGGTCGTCTTAATCTGTGGTGTTGTGTGAATCAAAGACAACGAAAGGAGTTTTCGTTTCATTATGTGATGAGTTCCAAACGTTCACCCCCTTTTCTGCCCAGGATACAAAATCAATGCTTATACACACAAAACACAAACTTGGTACAAACTGAAAGATGTTTTTAAATCTCGGAGAGACACGTGACTGAGATTGTCAGCGAACAACAAATGAGAGAATATCCCTTAACAAAGGTGATCTGGTTTTGAGTCGCTCATGCTGTCTCTAATAAGTACACAATTTTTTTTTTTCGAAGCGTGCTCTGCAACTGTATCACCATGGACTTTGTTGTCGTATGACACACATCAAAACATGTTCCAAAATCACACACAGTCGGAAAGTTGCTCTACAACCATGACAAATGCTTGTGTATGAAACCACGGTAGGCGGCGTGAAGAGAGCAAGCCATGTCCTGGTGGGTGTCCTGGCCTCGGGATCTGGCTGCTGTGAGTACTGTCGTCCTGGTGGACGCCTTTGCCGGTGTCTTCTGCCTCTGTGCAGAGTGGGGTGCGAGACTGCTGCTCTTGGCTGCTAGATCCTTCGTCATCCCCCAGGGCTCGCTTATTTGATTTAGGGATAACAAGTGTTATTTAATGAAATTGGTGCACACTATTGACACACTCACGGGGCCATAATTTAGGCTTAGAAAGGACGAAGGGCTTTTCATTATTGTGGCGTCTGATGCTGTTGATGCTGACAGTGAGGACGATAATGATTACTATTTGCATTTTCATTCTTGTCAGTATCATGTCTGTCACTTTCTCTATCATTTTCAACAGCTTTATCGTTACTATTACCGCTGTTGTTATTGGTGATGTTATTCTTTATAACTGTTATACTTAGGGTCTTTGATCAGTAGCAACTGTCATCTTCTACATAGCCATTCTGAATAACACACACACACACATACACACAATACATCACACACACACACACACACACACACACACACACACACACACACACACACACACACACACACGCAAGAATGCACAAGCACATATAAGCACAAGCGTGCTCATGCACAGAGAGAGAGAGAGAGAGAGAGAGAGAGAGAGAGAGAACTATAGCGGCAATGCAGACAGTGACAGGGGGTACCCAAGATCTGACCAGCGCGCTGAGCGCATGCATAGGTCAGACAGACATATGCTAAGTCGCGTCCTCGTACCCTCGTCTTAGATCCCTTTAATAGTTATAAGATATTAAATCTATTCATAGTTGACAGTCATTCTCTATCACCTACCAGGCTGCAAATTCTGCATGCTCGTAGATTAACATCTATGGTACAGCGTATATGGACTTCTGCACTCAGTTATACCTCCTCGAGGAAACTGAAACTGAAAACTGATACACTAGACTGATTCTGAATTTTCCTGCAGAACGAACGCGTGGATATATTTAGTGCATCGCTTATTCCTTTGTTTCAGCGGTGACTTGACTCGTCCAGGACGTGTGACGGTCCATGGGCCGACCCCAGGCCAGATTCGAACCCTATGGGCGCTGTGGCCAGACTGCGTCAGAGTAAGTCCTTTGTTACCAAAAAAAAAATGATGAGACTTATCCCTGATTTCGTGTGAGCCTTTCCCACCGACATCACCTGCGACGTGCTGGGGTTGTCGGTGATAGTGAGAGGGATTCACCTGCCGGCCCTGCCATCACCCCTGACTTCCCTTATAGCCCAGCCGACCGCAAAGGGCCACCACACCAGGGCTGTTACCGCGGTGACGTCAACTCACTAGTCATGAAAAAAAAAAAAAAAAAGTCATTCACAACCCCTTTAAAATACACCCTCTTAAAACACACACACACACACACACGCACACCGGAAATTTTGTTAAATATCTTTCTTCCGTAAGGGTCTTAGATCAGATGGAAAATGTTGATCTCTTTCAGAAAGAGATCTTAATCTGTTGATCTACCAGGCTGCCAAATCTTAGTAGCAAAGTAAGGCAACCTGCGGGCGGAGATCTAAACAAATCTCTTTAAAAATGTAAGCCTGTATCCGCCAAACATGAACGAACGAACTCACAAGACAAAACACGACGCGTTTCGACTTCATATGTCTTCTTCAGGCAAGAGAAACAATACTCAGGGCACTGTCTGCATTACTGCTTTAGTTGTGTGGTTCGTTTGCTCATGTTTGGCGGAGACAGTACTACTTTTGTTTTGTTTTTTTTTTTTTTAAGATTTGCTAAATCTTAGATCAGAGGAAAAACGTTGATGTCTTTATGCAAGATGAGTGATTGCTCGCTCTTCATCTTCGTTGTCCTGAGTGTTGTTAATCTTGCCTGAAGAAGACCTAAGTGGTCGAAACGCGTCGTCTTTTGTCTTGTGTTTCGTTTGTTTATGCTTGGCGGACTCATTACATACACTTTTTCAAGATCTCTTTCAGAAATTCAAAGATCACATCAGGTGGGACATCTCTGATCAGGGTTTTCATGAAGTCTGCTGTAAAGTGTTCATGTCTCACATCATGGGAGTCCTAACACTCAAAAAGAATATGTGTCACTGTGAGTGGGACGTGACATGGAATGCACCGCGGATTTTCTTCCCCTTTTAAAACACACAAATGGGTGTAAAGGGAGTAGCTTGTGTGCAAACTGCACAAGAGTGTTTCTTTTTAGCCTCCAGCCTCCCCTGGAACACGGTAAAAACACTTCAGGTTTGGACTGATTTGGAACAGTTTGTTATCCGCCTGCGAGTTCCATTCGTTTGACTAACGTAATGAGGTCATGCACATGGCTGAATTCACATGTTCCTTAAAGTCAGATTGGTTGATTTGTTGACTTGTCAGTGACAGTCACAGACGTGTTACGTAACTGTGGTGCTTGGCTACTGACCAGTACCATTTATGACCAGTACCATTCATCACTGATTCCCCACTGCCCAGTGCCATTCATCACTGACCAGTGCCATTCATTCACTACTGACCAGTGCCATTCATTACTGCCCAGTGCCATTCATCACTTACCGACCAGCACCACTCATTACTGACCAGCACCGTTCATTACTGACCAGACCACCATTCATTACTGACCAGCACCGTTCATTACTGACCAGCACCATTCATTTGCCATACTGACCAGCCATTCATTACTGACCAGCACCATTCATTACTGACCAGCACCATTCATTACTGACAGCACCATTCATTACTGACCTGTACCATTCATTACTGACCAGCACCATTCTTTACTGACCAGCACCATTCATTACTGACAGCACCATTCATTACTGATCTGTACCATTCGTTGCTGACCTGTACCATTCATTACTGACAGCACCATTCATTACTGACCTGTACCATTCGTTACTGACCAGCACCATTCATTACTGACACCACCATTCTTTACTGACCAGCACCATTCATTACTGACAGCACCATTCATTACTGACCTGTACCATTCGTTACTGACCAGCACCATTCATTACTGACCCAGCACCATTCACTACTGACCAGTACTATTCATTACTGACAGAAGTGCCTTTTTTATAACAAACAAAAAAAGTAGTAACTAACCGCTTTAAATGCGATTATGTTTTGAGATAGGGTGTTATTGTTTGCGTGAATGCATTGCTCTTTGTGTTTGGTCATATGTTTTCCGTACATGTTGGTTTCGAAGCTAATTAGCAGGGTGATAAGAGTGGAGTATCTCCGCCACTTAGCAACTGTAGTGACCAGTGCCTCACCCATGTTATCCCAATAATACCAGAGTGGTTCAGTCTCGGGCTTCAAGGCAACAACTACCCACACCATTTATTACTGACCAGAATATCCACATCTAAGAATTAAGGTAACAACAACCCAACCCACCGCTTCCAGATATATATATATATATATATATATATATATATATATATATATATATATCGTTATGTGGTTGTCCATCGGATCCGATGATGACATTTTACGTTCTGTAGCTCATCGATGCACGCGAAGGTGGCTCTGCAGTCCTAGCCTGGAGGCGCAGAGTCTTGAACAGTGGGGGCATTGGAAGTCCGTTGTTTTGTGATCACTGCTGATGCAGCCCTGTGTCGCTTTTCTCTGGCATCAATGAGCTTCTGGCGTCGTGCTTCTTCGTAGTTTGCAGCAGCTTTGTTGACTGAGACTCTCCATTTTGGTCTGTCCATAGCATGCTCCTCCAGTTCTCTCGGCTTCGGGCTTGACGTGACACCCACACTGGATGTTTGCTTTCACAGTGTGTATATGTGTGTGTGTGTGTGTGTGTGTGTGTGTGTGTGTGTGTGTGTGTGTGTGTGTGTGTGTGCACTGGCTGATCATTGCTGTGTGTCAGATGGCTGATCATTGATGTGTGTCAGATGGCTGATCATTGATGTGTCAGATGGTTGATCATCTCTATGTATCAGATGGCAGATCACTGATGAATGTGTCAGATGGTGATCAGTGGTGTGTCAGACGGGCTGATCAGTGATGTGTGTCAGATGGCGGATCACTTTTGTGTCAGATGGCTGCTGCTCACTGACGTATCAGATGGCTGATTATTGATGTGTCGGATGGCTGATCACTGATTTATCATATGGCTGATCATTGATTTATCAGATGGCTGATCACTGATGAATGTGTCAGCTGGCTGATCATGGATGATGTGTCAGATGGCTGATCAGTGATGTAGGAGATGGTTGATCATAGCCAACCTGGGTCTCTCTCTCTCTCTCTCTCTCTCTCTCTCTCTCTCTCTCTCTCTCTCTCTCTCTCTCTCTCTCTCTCTCTCTCTCTCTCTCTCTTCACTTTCACTAAAAAAAGCATTAAGGACATAAGTGAAAATATAGATAAGATAAACCCACGTTGCAACACATTCAAACACGTCATGTATACACAAGATCGAGCTACCAAAGCCAGAATTCACATGAACGATTTCAATGGTTAGAAAATAATGTAAACATGCTGCAACGGTGTCTGTTCTGATTGACACCATGACAAAAAAAAAACAGCAAACGGTACATCTCTCGACCGAGAGAAAATCAGTGCAAGAAAGAAAAAAAAAAAAAAAAACCGTCGCAGCCACACAACATCTATGGATAAGTTGCAGTATTTCGGTTTATTATCAAACCATTTTCAAGCACCAACACTGGCCAACTGACAAACAAAAACAGTAATTCTGTGGTTGTGAAACTGAAAAGAGTTCACTGGAAAAAAAAAGAGTTCACTGGGAAAGAGTTCACTGGAAAAAATAGAGTTCACTGGGAAAAGAGGTCACTGGGAAAAAAAAGAGACTTCACTGAAAAAAAAAATCACTGGGGAAAAAAAGAGTTCACCGGAAAAAAAAGTTCAGCGAGAGACGCAGGGGGGGGGGGGGGGGGGGGGGGGGGGGGGGGGTGAGGAAATTGTAGGAAGGCATGGAGAAAAAGGGAGGGGATGGAAGGAGGGGGTGAGGGTGTGAAGGGTGGAAAGCAAAGAGTGAGCAGTGGAGGGATGGTAGTGAAATGAGCTGGGGGGGGGGGAGACATTAGCAACAACAACAATTATCATAACAATACACAAAATAAACATTATTATTACCATTACCTCTACCACCATCGTAAGCAAATTAGTAAATAAATGCTAAAATAACGGGAGGGTAGAAAGGAAATTGAAAGAAGAGGGTAAGACGGGAGGGGAGGGGGGGGGTGGGGAGGGGATAGAGAGGGCTTGAAGTGAAAATAGAGTCAAAGACCTAGGAGGAGAGGGGAAGGGGAAATTGTGTGTGTGTGCGTGTAAGTGTCTATGTATGTGTGTGTGCATGTGGTGGTGTGTGTGTGTGTGTGTGTGTGTGTGTGTGTGTGTGTGTGTGTGTGTGTGTGTGTGTGTGTTGCGCGCGTGCGTGCGTGCGTGAGTACGTGTGTGTGTGTGTGTGCGCGCGCGCGCGCGTGTGTGTGTGTGTGTGTGTGTGTGTGTGTGTGTGAGTGTGTGAGAGTGAGAGAGAGAGAGAGGAAGACCAGATGGAAAAAAAAAACAGCGGGTATATAGGGGAATGGTAAGCGAATATGAACAAGAGATAGAAAAGGTGATAAAGAAAGCTGGAACTGTGGGAGGAAGATGGGGAGAACAGGAATGACATGGACAATAAAGAAAAAAAGAAAAAGGATGCGTTGGGGGTAGCAAACAGGAAAATCTTGAAGTGATGGAGTAGCAACTAGAAATTACACTCAACGAGCTGAAGAAAAGGAAAGAAAGGACAACAATTGAGCGGTAGCTTGAGAGATCTCAAAGAAGACTGAATTCAAAGGAGAAGCAGAGTTATAATGAAGTAACGCACATGAACTTTGAGTAGCAAATCATACAGATCAGTGAGATATTGAAGTTGATAGTCTTTGTGGGTCTGGAACACGAACAATAAACTGCAAGTTTCAGTTCATTGAGACTGAGGTTATGTGTTCCTTCACTCCCCGTCTGCAACATTCAGTCCATCAGGGAAGTTTTGTGCGCAATGTGTAGCACCCAGTGCTTAGCACTCTCTCTCTCTCTCTCTCTCTCTCTCTCTCTCTCTCTCTCTCTCTCTCTCTCTCTCTCTCTGTTTGCGGAGGGTTTAATCTGTTTAATCTGTTTTTTTCGGATTTGTTCAATCGCAGTAAATGACAGGTGTTCAATCACAGTACATGCCAGGTGTTCAATCACAATACATGCCAGGTGTTTGATCACAGTACATGGCAGATGTTCAATTACAGTACATGCCGGGCTTTCAATCACAGTACATTCCAAGTGTTCGATCACAGTACATGCCAGGTGTTCAATCACATTACATGCCTGATGTTCAATCACAGTATATGCCATGCCAAGTGTTCAATCACATTACATGCCAGGCGTTCAATCACAGTACATGCCAGGTGTTCAATCACAGTACATGCCAGGTGTTCAATCACAGAACATGGCAGATGTCCAATCACAGTACATGCCAGGTGTTCAATCACAGTACATGCCAGGCGTTCAATCACAGTACATGTCAGATGTTCAGTCACAGTACATGCCAGGTGTTCAATCACATTACATGTCAGGTGTTCAATCACAGTACACGCCTGATGTTCAATCACAGTACATGGTACATGTTCAATCACAGTACATGCCAGGTGTTCAATCACAATACATGCCAGGTGTTCAATCACAATACATGCCAGGTGTTCAATCACAATACATACCAGGTGTTCAATCACAATACATGCCAGGTGTTGCATGGTGTGTCCTGGACTATTGGAATATCTGCTACCGGTGTCTGGGTTTTTTTTTTTTTTTTTTTTTTTTGGGGGGGGGGGTTTTTTTTTTTTTTTTTTTTTTTTTTTTTTTTTTTTTTTTTTTGTGTGTCAATGTCTGAGCTGTGCTTGCAAAACCTCTTCTACAATGTTTTGTGTTTTTTATAGTTCCCCCTAAATACTGCATATTGTGATATTTAAGACAGTCAATGAGATCGATAATGTTTGAAGACTGGCACGTGAGATGATCATAGATAGTGACTTGTTGTATGGCACGAACGCTTGTGAAGTTGGATGGATGTCTTTATGAGGTGGAGTTTACGTAGAATGCATTTTCTGCTTGTGTTGCAATGAAAGCTGCGATGTGAGATCTGACTTGACTGGTGCAGGGAAGGGAGGATCTGGGGGGGGCATCGGTAGACGTTTGAGGTTGACACAGTTCCTTTCTCCCACCACAGGTGGTACAGGGGACACCACTGACATTCGCCTGCTGGTGTGTAGGGTGGGCATGTTTTGATTTCTCCCATCACAGGTGGCGCAGGGGACACCGCTAACATGACCTGCTGGTGTGTAGGGGGAGGAGGGGGGGAGCATGGTTTGTTTTCTCCCACCACAGGTGGCACAGGGGACACCCCTAATATTGGCCTGCTGGTGTGTAGAGTGGGCATGGCTTATTTCAATTACTTGGCCAGCGGTGGGTTGGCAGGATTGTGGGTCACTGTATATGGGATTCTGTTCTCTGTGGCGCTATGCTGTTTGTAACAGAGTATTTCTTTGCGTGGAATGGATGACACCTTGGCAATGGATGCCTCCACCAAGGCTTTGGTAACCTCTCCTTGCCAGTCTGTCAGCAAGTTCGGTGGCATCTTTAATGTAATGTTGTAGCTGTAGATACAATACACCTGGTGGCATCTTTGATTACATGTTGTAGCTGTAGAGCCGATACACCTGGTGGCATCTTTGATGACATGTTGTGGCTGTACAGCTGATACACCCTGGTGGCATCTTTGATGACATGTGTGTGGCTGTAGATACAATACACCTGGTGGCATCTTTGATGACATGTTGTGGCTGTATAGCTGATACTCCTGGTGGCATCTTTGATGACATGCTGTGGCTGTAGATACAATACACCTGGTGGCATCTTTGATGACATGTTGTGGCTGTAGAGCCGATACACCTGGTGGCATCTTTGATGACATGTTGTGGCTGTAGATACAGCACACCTGGTGGCATCTTTGATGACATGTGGCTGTACAGCTGATACACCTGGTGGCATCTTTGATGACATGTGGCTGTACAGCTGATACACCTGTGGCATCTTTGATGACATGTTGTGACTGTAGATACAATACACCTGGTGGCATCTTTGATGACATGTGGCTGTACAGCTGATACACCTGGTGGCATCTTTGATGACATGTTTGTGACTGTAGATAAAATACACCTGGTGGCAACTTTGATGACATGTTGTGGCTGTACAGCTGATACACCTGGTGGCATCTTTGATGACATGTGGCTGTACAGCTGATACACCTGGTGGCATCTTTGATGACATGTTGTGACTGTAGATACAGTACACCTGGTGGCATCTTTGATGACATGTGGCTGTACAGCTGATACACCTGGTGGCATCTTTGATGACATGTTGTGTGACTGTAGATACAATACACACCTGGTGGCATCTTTGATGACATGTGGCTGTACAGCTGATACACCTGGTGGCATCTTTGATGACATGTGGCTGTACAGCTGATACACCTGGTGGCATCTTTGATGACATGTTGTGACTGTAGATACAATACACCTGGTGCATCTTTGATGACATGTGGCTGTACAGCTGATACACCTGGTGGCATCTTTGATGACATGTTGTGACTGTAGATACAATACACCTGGTGGCATCTTTGATGACATGTTGTGACTGTAGATACAATACACCTGGTGACATCTTTGATGACATGTTGTGACTGTAGATACAATACACCTGGTGGCATCTTCGATGACATGTCGTAGCTGTAGAGCCGATACGCTTGATGTTAAGGGCTTGACTGTAGGGGATGCTCCGCACACAGTGACGAGGGTGACACGAGTTTAAGGGCAGCGTCATGTGGGCATTTGTCTCCTTGATGCAGAGGTCCGTAGTGATGTGGATCCAACCTGGATGGAGAGGCCGACGTCCAGAATAGGAATGTTGACTGTACCATAATTTGCTGTGAACTTAATCGTATGGTGTTGAGAATCTCGCAGCTGCCGTTCACCATGTAGCCAGAGGAGAGCAATGTCGTCTACAAAGCGACGCCACAGTTTTGGATGCAAAAACCCATGGTGATGTGGTCAGCAACTGTTGCTCCAACCAGGCCATGAAGACGTTGACAATGGAAGGCGACATGGGTGTCCCCAAGGTTTGTCGGTAGAAATGTTCATTCAATGTAAAGACACTGTTGCAAATGATGCGGTTTACAATATCGGTGAGGACACATAGTGGTGCTGACCTGATGCCAGACTGCTGTGTGGACTTCACCATTTCTCTTAAGGATGTGCAGACTTCTTCCTGTGCGATGTTGGGAATCAAGTCCCACCACATCCACGGTAACCAGTAGTGCGTCAGGTGGAAGAGAAGTATAGACAGCTCTCCATTCTTCCACGACTTGTAGAAACTGTGGTGTCGTTCTTTCAAGTAAGATGCCAGGGCATGTATCATCGGTTATAGCCAGTAATCTACTAATTTGAGTAACTGTTCTGTTGGGCCCCCTTTGCCTGACACGATTGGTCTTCCTGGTGGTCTATCGGCATTGATGCGGATCGTGGGTAAAGATAAAGAGAAGGTGTGTTCACCAAAGCCTCTTCTACCTTTTTTCCGTCTGTGACAGTTCCTACAGATGACTTCTATGTCATGTAGTTTATCCACAGAAGAGATCGATTTTTTGGCAATGTCTACTGTGTACCATTGATCTGCCTTCATCTGCTAACCCTTAAACATTGACAGGTGACATGAAAAATCATGCAATTCATCTCCATCACGACTAGACTCTATTCGCTCAATATGGCTTGCAAATTTGGCCTGCAGTTTACGTCTGTCACATGTAGAGTGCAATTGGTCCAAACTGGTAACACATTGTATATGGGCGTATGTTTGTTGGTTGCGTGCTTCTGTGCATGTGTATGTAAGACTCTGTGTGTGTGTGTGTGTGTGTGCGTGTGTGTGTGTGTGTGTGTGTGTGTGTGTGTGTGTGTGTGTGTGTGTGTGTGTGTGTGTGTGTGTGTTTCTATGAGTGCACGTGTGTGTGCATATGAGTGCATGTTGTGCGTGCGTGTGTGTTTGTTGTGTGTGTGTGTGTGTGTGTGTGTGTGTGTGTGTGTGTGTGTGTGTGTGTGTGTGTGTGTGTGTGTGTGTGTGTGTGTGTGTGTGTGTGTGTGTGTGTGTGCGTGCGTGCGTGGCACGCGCGCACACATATTTACATTCCAGAGCAGCCACCGTTCATGTATGTCTTGAGCGAGCTCCCTCTGTAGCAGATTGTATCCCCTTTTTGCATGTACATTTGCCTGAATTCGTGTATGCTCCATTCGTCTTGTGTAGCCTTTATTTGTGTTTTGCAGCCACCATTTACTTCGTGCAACTTTCATTTGGTGTGTCTCGCCTTGTGCTGGGGACATTCTTCGTTTCTTGTTCATACAAGACTTCATTTGTGTCATTTGATCTTCAGTTGTGTGTGTGACCTGCATTCGTTGCCTTTCTGATACGCTGTGGCCAATAGCATTGATGCGTTGCATTTAGTCAACGCTTGTTGCGTTTAGTCTTCTGCTGCGCTTGCCTGTTTTAATTGCATTTAGCCTGTGGTGGTTCTTCTTAGAAGATTTCGTTTTTCAGTGGATTTGAGATTATTGTTGTTACATTTAGACCTACATTTGTTGTGTATAGCTATGTGTGTGTGTGCAGTGTGTGTGTGTATGTGTGTGTGTGTGTGTGTGTGTGTGTGTGTGTGTGTGTGTGTGTGTGTGTGTGTGTGTGTGTGTGTGTGTGTGTTTTGTGTGTGTGCATGCGCGCGATCGTACGTGCGTGTGTGCGCGTGTGTGTGTGTATGTGTGTGTCGTTGTATTTCCCGGTATTGATTGCCTACACTTTGCTTTGTGGTGTGTGTGTGTGTGTGTGTGTGTGTGTGTGTGTGTGTGTGTGTGTGTGTGTGCATGCGTGTGTGAATACGTGTGTGTATGTGTGTGTGTGTGTGTGTGTGTGTGTGTGTGTGTGTGTGTGTGTGTGTGTGTGTGTGTGTGTAGGACGAACAAAACAGCCAACACCCAAGTAGTGGCAATTGAATTTTTCGGTTTATTAGACGTTCTTCAACAGACAGACAGATCATGATGAGCACGACGTAAGGTGACACCGACTCGCACAGACAGATAGACAGACAAAGACAGAGACAGACAACCAGACAGACAGATAGACAGAGAACAGGAACAAGAAGATTTCATTCTACAGGCCACAATCCCGTAGAATGGGGTAAAAAAAAGACAAAATGTGACGGCGTACCCGACAACAACAAAGAACAACAACAACAAACTTCATATTATTCTCACGTCTTTGTGAGCCACAATCCATGGTCAAACACTCTGTAGCTTTTTTTCCAATTGTCGGTGAAATCCTGCCTTATCTGCAGTATATTTCAAGAGGAACATACACAATCCACAAGCGTTCCTGTTAGGTTCATATCTTAACATGTTAACACATGGTAGGTCCCCAAGACTTCTGTCTTAAACTCCTGTACAGGATGCAGTCAGGATCACGTGTTCTTGTCTTCTTCCACCTTACACTGTTTACACATATAAAACTTTTGGGGGGGGGGGGGTAGAGGGGGAATTAATGAACTGGGGGGGGGGTAATAAACATTTTCTTGCATTTTTCAATTAGCATTATTCTCAAGCATTCTCTTAATTTAGAAAAATCCGCTGCTTGGCAGCAAGCCGGGCCGGTGTTCTATCCAACAATCCCTGAGACATTTTATATCAGTGTAATCAAAATACTGCTAACAACCAAAGTTTGTTTTCAACAATCGATATTTTTTACCTATATCTTTACTCGTGACAGAACGATACAGCTTCTGCATATAAACATCTTTCATTCTTTGTTTGAATAGTGATACAAAAATTTGGCCATAACCCACTACTTGAGCAGCCAAACGTACACAAATCCGGAGCTAGATACGATAATTTACCATTCTCTCCCAAGTATTGTTCCATCAAGTACGCTTGCCTGGGTAATCTATGCATGTCCATCCTCATTAGTCATTGCCCGTAGCGAGTGTATCTAGCTGTACTATTTATGTACAAAGGATAGCGCCCTAAATCGCCCAGAACGAATTTGTTTGGTACTCTAAGTGGCATGCTTAGAGAGCGATTGCAGGCTAAAGAATGTACTTGTTCAGTGAGATTATGGAGCCTTCACATTTCAGAAGCATGTAAGAGAATAGGTTGTATCTGGGCATAAAAAAATCAGAATATAACAATCTTTGGAAATGCCGTTCAGTTTTGTTACATATATAATACAGTCAAGGTATTGCTCGCTTACCATTCACTGGCAAGGGTCTACACCTTTATTCTTTTTTATCATGAAAACTAATCTCTCTGGGGTTTTTTTAATAATCATGAAAACTAATCTAAGGTAACTGTGCTCATTGACTCTCTCTAACTCTTCTCCAAAACCATAGTTTAGTCTTGTCAATATTATCACTAGGGAATAAGTTTTTTTGCGGGCATTATTCAACAGGTTGATTGGATTTTGTAAACCAATGACTGTGTTTGACAAAAGAACAATATCGTCTGTAAACAAGAGAAAATACAATGCCACAATACCAGGCAGAAATTCCAGGGACTCGGTTACTGTTGATATTGACACAATTTTCATTTATGAACAATGAAAACAACATTAGGATTACAATGCGTCCCTGTTTAACACTTACAGGGAAGTAAAAAAAAATCTGTCTTCGATAAGCACACACAAAAAGACAGATTTATAAATGGTGGTAATAGCACTCATAACATTTCCACGAAACCACATTTTGAATCAAAATGTTGGAACAGAAGCTGACGCTGAACTAAGTCAAAAAACGTTTCTCAGATCAACAAAATCAAGTGTAGAGTTTACGCCCTTCCTTCGATAAATTTGTTTCGACTACAGCATTAAGCGTAAAAATGTGATCCGTTGTGGGGTACCCACGTCTGAGTGCAACATGTGACTCTGACATTGTCGTTTTCTTCAATCCATTACACTAGTTGTCGTTTTCTTCAATCCATTACACTAGTCTCTTGTCCAGTTCAGATGTGTAACATTTACTCATTAAAGTAAAGTATAGAGAAAAGCTCCTGTTGTTGTCAGGGAAACCGTTGTCCCCTTTCTTGAAAAGAGAAACAATGGTTGCCTTAACCCGTTGCTCCGGGTACATACTTTTTGTCAAACAGAAGAATCTGAAACAGCTTCGTCAAAAAGTTAACACAACTGTGCTGCCCGCTAACTTTAACCTTTCAGCTCAAATGTTGTCTGGGCAACGGGGCTTTTCCCTTTCAATGTCTCTGTAGCGTCATAAACCTCCTGGTCAGAAATGGCGCGATTGATTCGTGACAGGTATTTGAATCTCTGCCTATGCTTGATTATTTCATGGGACCTGTTCTGATCTCAGTATCACTGAATAGTCGTTGGAAGTGTACATACCACTGGTCATCTATCATTTCCTTAGAGGTTCCCGGTTTTTTTTTTTCCCAGAAACCTGTTTAAGTTCTTTCTAAAAAAAAAAAAAAAAAAAAAAAAAAAACTATTTCAGTTCTTTCGAAAGTGTTTGCTATTGTCGCTCATGGAGTCTAGCTGTCTAGCTTTTTAATGTCTGTAACCTATTCTCTTTATCTTTGTCCAATCCTGATATTGTCTTCCGGCTCTTACACACGGCAATCGATCTTCACCTTTCACGGTTTGCCTGAATTTGGCCAGGTGGTGTCTAGCATTGTGTTTTACGTTGTTTTGGATAATACCTTTCGTAAAAAAAAAAAAAAAAAAAAAAACCGACTACACCTGGATTTCCATAATTCGCAGAGATTTTTTGCTTGCTTTTGAAATACGTACATCGTAATCTCTAAATGCAGTGTAATCGAATTGTCCGACTTAATGACGGTCTCATTCAGTGAAAAAAAAAAAAAATCAAAGATAGTCATGATTGAATTATGTCTTTGACATCGAGTTTTTACAATCGTCCATTACATTTCCACGTGCATATGTTTATTTCACGGGACTTCAGTCACACCTCTATTTCTGCGCATCTGTGTTATTTGTTTTACCCCCTCCCCCATCTCAAAACTGACCACCCCTTTCCCCCCTCTCTGCTATTGACCCTGACCCCAGTTTCCTGATCTGACCCACTGCTGCAGTGAGGATGACACTAACAAATAGTTCATTGCCAATTCAGCAATGAAACAGTGACGAAGACATTGACAAATATTTCGTTGTCCATCCAGCAATAAAGCCCTTGACACAAGAGGGCATGTTTAAACGTAGCTTAGTAAAATCAATCGTTCACTTCAGCTCTACTTCTCCCTCCCGCCGCTCCTCCCGACCCCACCTCATCTGTAACCCCCTCCCTCCTCATTCACACACTAATGTACATACAGTCACGCGACAGCGGATCATCTTGACAAACATTTCAATGTTTCTTTCAATTGTCATTTTTTTTTCTCTAATGACCATAGCTTATGATATGAAATTTGCTGGATCTGTTATCATGTTTTCATTGTTGCCCGACAAAACATTGCTGCAGTGAACGTGTGTGTGTGTGTGTGTGTGTGTTTTGTGTGTTGTGCTCAGGACGCCTGGTCACCGAGGTGGAAGGTGTTTCATTCCGTGTTCACATGACTTCTTGCTGTGTTGACACGGAGGCGGTGCTGTCTGGCCATGTACCCGCGCATCGTGCTGTGACGTGTCGGCGGGGGTCATCCTCGCTCTTTTCACTCGGTCGGGTTAATCTTGATTCATTCTGGTTAAATCATATCTGGGTACTCCGACGTCGGCAACAAATTCTCTTGCCCTGATGAGGGGCGATAGTGTAATTTTCGTCCTCATGGTCAGGGGATAGTGTAATCTTTGTCCTCATGGTCGTAGGGGATAGTGTAATCTTTGTCCTCATGGTCAGGGGATAGTGTAATCTTTGTCCTCATGGTCAGGGGATAGAGTAATCTTCGTCCTCATAGTCAGGGGATAGTGTAATCTTTGTCCTCATGGTCAGGGGATAGTGTAATCTTTGTCCTCATGGTCAGGGGATAGTGTAATCTTTGCCGTCATGGTGTTGGGATTCTAGAGGTTGAAAGTCAGCATGCCCACCAACGAACCGTTCAGGATCAGGATCATCGTGACTGTCGTTTGATTGGAATGGTCAGGCCTCTGCCGTGGACCTCTTTAATGTCATCTCCTGTCTGCTACTCATTGCTGTTGTACACAGTATTTTTCCTCCCAGTGTTGACTTTCTTTTGCTCCAGATCATAGGTGAAAACACCGTCCTTACTCACGGGCTTGTCCAATCTGATCTTGTTTTAACTAACACTACACACATCTTTCGTATCTTCAATTCAAACGTGAAGTCGGTTCTGCTCTACGGCTGCGATACTTGGAGAATGACCAAGGCAATGTAGCACACACAAAAAACTCAGACCTTCATCAACACCTGTCTGAGGCGCATCTTCAAAATCAGGTGCCCAAAGAAGATCAACGATGAAGATCTATGGAAGCAAGCAGGACAGGAACCAGTGGCCAAGTAGATTCCGTGGAGAAAGTGGGGCTGGATTGGACACACTCTCAGGAAGCCAGCATCCAGCACCACACGCCAAGCCCTGACATAGAACCCACAGGGGAAAAGGAAGAGAGGCCGCCGACCTCGCAGCAGCTGGAGGCGAGACTCTGAGGCAGAGATAAAGAGGCAGGGGACCCAACTGGACAGGCATTCAGCGAGCAGCCCCAGAACCGAGTGCGATGGCGGAGTGTTGTCGATGGCCTATGCTCACCCTTGAGTAAGTAAGTAACACAAATCCTTCACTTTGCTCCCAAGTCTTCGACATTTCTGGCGCACTACCGCAAACCAGAATCTTACCTAATGCATACATTGCTGAAGTGTCTGATGATTTCAAATTGGAGGCATTCCTTAAGGAGTGCCACCTTTCGCTCATACGACAGCAGTTTAACGACGACTGCCTTGTCTTCTGCAGTTCTGTGTGTTCTTTCAATCATGATGTCTTCTGCAATCCCCATCCCATCACTGATTACTGATTTGATCTGTCTCTCACAGTCATTTCAGCTTTCTGTGTGCTCAGGTTTTCTTTATTTATACCAAAACAAAGAATAGTTGACCGTTTCCGTCTCTTGTGATGTTCAAGACTCACACATTTGACTAATGACCTTCAACTGCTCACGCAGACTGTCCTTTATGTGTAGCTCATTACACCGAGATTGAGAGATCGATTACCTCTTCCTGAAGCTATCGATGTGTTTCTTCTCTTGTTAGCTGTTTTCTTTGTTAGTCATGGATGTCTTCATGTCTTTGGAGATCTGTTTCTGTGTCCGCAATCTGTGCAGTCACGTGCCTTCATGTCTTCAGAGATCTGTTTTCTTTGTTAGCAATCTGTGCAGTCACGTGTCTTCATGTCTTCAGATACTTGCTTTTTTGTTAGCAATCTGTGCAGTCACGGGTGTCTTCATGTCTTCAGATACTTGTTTCTTTGTTAGCAATCTGTGCAGTCACGGGTATCTTTATGTCTTCAGATACTTGTTTCTTTGTTAGCAATCTGTGCAGTCACGGACTCTCCATGTCTTCAGAGGTCTGTGCAGTTTTTTTGTTTTTGTTTTGTTCTTTTGTTGTGTGCCTCCTCCATTCTTCTCCTGCAGACTTGCACGTCCAGCATCCCTTTCATGACGTCACCTTGAAGATCCTTGACCATTGTGTCCGGTTTGGGAAACGTCACCTGCATGACCTTCACCTTCGACAGTCGGTCCAGGGCCAGGGTCTGACTCCTCGTCTCCCAGCAGCCAGGGATAAATGACACGACATGACCACCAGCGCTACTGCGGTGAGCGAACCAAAACACGGAATATCTGTACACAGATCTGATTCATCGCTGAAACGTCGCACTTGTGTGAAATGCGTTTGACGGTCCATCATCAGGCACGCAAAGTTTCTTTCCACTGTACCACAGCTTTCCAGTAGAAACAGTACACCTGGGGGTGTCTCTGCAGCTGACATAGGGCTCAAAATGGCTGCCAGGGTGTAATAAAACTGACTGTCACCTGCCGATGACGTTGCCCACTTACTGGCATGTAATCTATCTAGTGCATGTCCCTTCGCCCCCCCTAAAAACACTCTCTCAACACGATTTTTTTTTTTTGTCGCATGAAAAAGAAAAAAAACACAACACGTCGGCATGTTACCTTGCCTCGAAATTCACCCCGGAGAGAGAGAGAGAGAGAGAGAGAGAGAGAGAGAGAGAGAGAGAGAGAGAGAGAGAGAGAGATTGGTTGGAGAAGAAGAAGAGAAGGAGGAGGAGGAAGAGGAGGAGAAGAATAAAAGCAGGAGAAGGAGGGAGAGAGGGGGGGGGGGGGAATATGGGGTGGAGAGGAAGGAGGGGGGAGAGAGAGAGAGAGAGAGAGAGAGAGAGAGAGAGAGAGGATAATGGTAGAAGAGAGAGAGAGAGAGAGATTGGTTGGAGAAGCGAGGAAGGAGGAAGAGGGAGGAGGAGAAGAATAAAAGCAGGAGAAGGAGAGAGAGAGAGGGGGGGAGGAAAACATGGGGTGGAGCGGCTGCTGGAGAGAGAGAGAGAGAGAGAGGATAATGGGAGAGAGAGAGAGAGAGAGAGAGAGAGAGAGAGAGAGAGAGAGAGAGAGAGAGAGCAAACACATTTCACAACTTCCTAGATTCGTATCACTGAGGGAAAGAAAATCGCACAGAAACTACTACTGTGTCAAGGCGTAACCTCCCATCTCCCTCCCTTTTCATTCCACCCCCCACCCCCCACCCCCTCTCACGTCTACCTTCCCGCAAGCCGAAAACGTTATCAATAAATATACATTAGGCGGGTTTCCCGAAGCCTGTGTTTTCTGAGAAAGAAGGAGAGAGAAAGAAAGAGAGATGGGAGGGGGGTCTCTCTCTCTCTCTCTCTCTCTCTCTCTCTCTCTCTCTCTCTCTCTCTCTCTCTCTCTGGTAACAAGCACACACACACACAACACACACACACACACACACACACACACACACACACACACACACACACACACACGCACGCACGAGCACGAGCGCGCGCGCACATACACACACACACACACACACACACACACACACACACACACACACACACACACACACACATGCGTGCAAGTACGCACGCACACACGCACGTTCGCGCGCGCGCACACACACACACACACACACACACACACACACACACACACACACACACACACACTCCCTTTTCTGAGAACGAAACCCAGCACGTAATTTTTTCTCTCTGCCTACAACCAGACAAGGCGTTGTCGACTCACACAGTGCGTGCGTGCTTCTTGTCGAGTCATAGTGAGAAGGAATGGTTGAGGTGGGGGGAGGGGGGAGGTTGCAGGGGGAAGGTGTGTGGGGGTGGGGGTGGGGGGCGGAATTAATATATAAACACATTCAGACGTATACCAGTCAAACATTGTTAAGGATGTTTAGTGCAGCTCGTCAAAAAGAAGCGTGGATAAATTTGAATAATGTCAATTTATCGAAGACAGAGAGGAGGGCCATGAGGAGGGCCATGGTATACGTGCCTGTTACACAAACAGACAGTGTCGAACTGACACGTGTTGCACGTGTCTGTCACTCCATGACACA
>JADBJO010007194.1:83811-86311 GCA_016801955.1 Conus betulinus
TCATAACTTGGGGATGCTTCCCTGACTTTTCTCTTAGAGATATTTTGCTAAATTCCTCTCTCAGAAATACCTTCCTTGGGATATTTCCCCTAATTCTTATTCTTTCTTTAAGAACATTTCCCCGATTCTTCTCTTATGCTTACTTTGCTATTTCTATTCTTTTCTTTTAGCATTTCTTAATGGAACAAGTGTGTACATAAACAATTTATTTGTACTGAAGCAACGCAAGCAACTTCTTCCCCTTTGGATACGTTCATGATTCTTCCCCTAAGAATACTTCCCTGATTCTTCTCCTTGGCTTAACTTCCTGATCCTTCCCTTTGAGACGCTTAAGATCCATCCCATTGAGATACTCCTCTGATTTTTCTTTCAGGGATACTCCCCAGATTCTTCCCTTAGGGATACTTTCCATATTCCTGCCTTAGAAATGTGACTCTAATTCCTCCCTTGGGGATGCTTACCTAATTTGATTACGAATATTTCCCCAACACCCCCTTTGTACAATTCCCCATTCCTTCGCTTATGGGAGTTTTGTTATTGTTTCTCTGCCTGATGTCTGCTTTGGGCTGGGCGAGGAGCTGCTGTATGCAGTATCAGTTTTGAATAACGGATATGTCACTGTTTCACCATGGAGGCAAAAATTACCTTCCTTGATTAACGTGTTTTCGAGTTTAGTATTTACTGTTTGATAATGGGGAGTCTTGACTGTGGAATCAACTTTATGTGGCGCATACTGTTTAGTTTATTATGAACTGGCTGAACTGTCAGAAACAACATAGCCTCGCCTGAACGGATCATGGGACAGTCTGGACTGGACAGGTGGGGACAACATAGGATACCACATAATGTCTGATTATGGACAGTCTGGACAGGTGGGGGACAACATGAGATACCACAGAATGTGTGATCATGGTATTGTCTGGTGTGATGACAACATGAGATACCACAGAATGTGTGATCATGGATTGTCTGGGATGGGGACAACATGAGATGCCACAGAATGTGTGATCATGGATTGTCTGCTGTGATGGGGACACCATGAGATGGCACAGAATGTGTGATCATGGTATTGTCTGGTGTGATGACAACATGAGATACCACAGAATGTGTGATCATGGATTGTCTGGTCTGATGGGGACAACATGAGATACAACAGAATGTCTAATTACGGACAATTTGGATCTTGCGCTGAAGTGGATGAAGATAAGCGTTTACTAGTTCATTTTCGTTGTCCCTGAGGGTTTTTGTATATTGCCTGAAGAAGACGTAAGAGGTCGAAACGCCCCGTGTTTCGTCTTGCGATTCGTTTGCCTATGGTTTTTTGTCGGTGCGCTATCACCAATATTTAGAATGTGTTTAGATTCCCGCCTGCAGTCGCCTCACTTTGCAACTAGAGATGACCGATGTTTAAAATAAAAAAGGGTCAGCACATTACGCTGCATCTCAAACAAACTGCGTCCGTGAACACAGCTGGTCAAAAGACATGTAGGCATCAACTTTATAGCATCAAATACCTCACTGTCAACGACCGCATAGTAGCAAGCGCAGGACTTGTAATGTTGGTGATCCTGGGGTTGCGGGTTCGACTCTCGGCCGCCCCGTTTCGGTACAGGGGGATTTTTCCCTCGGAGTTAACATTGGTTCTGCCTACTCCATTTTCCGAATAGTCCGTCGAATGAAACTATAAACCGAGGTTCCGTGTGTGTGAACGCACGCATAACATCTTGCACACGTGTCAGATCCCACCACCAACTGTCGAGAGAGAAGGTCAGTTTGGCCGTTTGTATGGATGACACGTTACACATAGCATACACCTTCCCCAAAGTTGGAGTGTGGCTGCCTTAATGGCGGGATAAAAAAAAAAAAAAAAAAAAATCACACACGCAAAAACTCCACTCCTTTGTTGGGTAGATGGGATTAATCCTTGCCTGTCTATACAGGGCGTGTCCAGAGGAGTATCAGCTTGCGTACGCAGACGAAAAAAAATAACGAAAAAAAAAAAAAAACGATTGCATATCAGTTCGCTGACAGGAGCGTCCGAACTCTGTCACCTACATGTTTGTTAATTACTGTTTGCTGTTCCCTGCCCTATTTCAGATTTCCTTTGTACCAATCACACTGAGGTCACCTGTATTTGTTGCTGTGTTGTTTGACTATAATTCAGGATCGAAAAGGCCGTGCTATTCTTGAATACATGTTAATTTGTATTCGTTCATTTCTCGATCTGTTGTTGCTGTGTAGATGTTCATGTGTGGGCGTGCTTGGAACACTCTCTTTGAGTCGGGGGGGGGGGGGTATCTCCTTATGTGTTCTGTGTGCTCTGTGTTGTCATTTCTGCTGGGTGATTTGGTGAAGTCAGCAGCATTCGTTTTGGAGTTACGGAGCTATAATCATTCCATCGTGGGAGCAAGAGTTATCCTAGTTGTTTGTTTTTCTTGGCTTGAGTGGTCCTTGACGAAGCAAAGTGGCGCCCTCTTTCTTCAGACGTTGGGCGGGACAG
>JADBJO010007194.1:96311-117665 GCA_016801955.1 Conus betulinus
GGGAGGCAGCAGCAGCACTCTGGCCATGGGAAGAGCCTTTCATTAACCATTAGCCATCACTGCAAGCACTTTCTAGCAGCCGGTGTTGATGGTATGCGAGGTATTTCTATTATCATAGCCAGCACTTCCATTGCCACCCCCACATTGGCCAAAACGAACCTTATGAGCATTTCCTCTCCTTTGACTTCAGGAGTATCAGGCTTGACGGGTCATACGCCACAATCAGAATTTTGCACCCAACATATTTCTTAACCCATGTAAGTGTTTTGAGGCCTAGTTTGAGTTTGAGTCTGAGCCATCATTTGATACTAAACTGAAAACTGATCAAAAGAACAACACACACACACACACACACACACACACACACACACACACACACACACACACACACACACACACACACACACACACACACACACACACACACACACACACACACACACACACACACACACACACACACACACACACGCACATACACAAATACACACACACATGCACACACACACACACACACACACACACACACACACACACACACACACACACACACACACACACACACACACACACACACACACACGCACATACACACATACACACACACATACACACACACACACACACACACACACACACACACGCACACACACACGCACGCACACACACACACATACACACACACACACACACACACACACACACACACACACACACACACACACGCACACACACACACACACACACACACACACACAATCCTTTCACTTTTTTTTTTTTTTGGGGGGGGGGTTCCATTGATGACGTCATTTACAATTTTCAAATACATGACCTTCCCCTTAGCATTTCAGGCCTTTGCAATCACCCGTGGCCCTATCTTTGCACCAGGTGGTCTTCCCCAAATAGTCCCATTCCTTTGATTTTCATCTGTCTTCTCAGAACCAAATGGCTTGTACCTTGATGGCCATTTGAAAGAAAACGAGGAGAATCAATGTAACAAAACGCTGGACAAACCCATCCGATCAGTCTGACTCAACCCCAAACCAAAGAATAGATTTCAAATCTATGCCCACTCTCCCCTCTCAACACCCCCCCCCCCCTTAGAACATGCCTATTGGCCTACCTCCCTTCCCTCTCAACCCTCCTTCCCCACTCTGAGCACCTATGATGCAGTAAAATTTCCATTGCATTGTGACAATTGTCCATCTCACACACCCCCCCCCCCCACACACACCTTTTTCTGGTGCTATCTTCATCCCCCCTCCTATCCCCATGACATAAAGGCATGCTGCCATGATCTCTACCACCATCACCACCCACTCACCCCCCACCTGAGCCATGTGCGGCCATAGTTGACACAAAGAGTAACTGGCAACCCTCCCTCCTTCTCCACTCCCCCTCCTCCCTTTCATGCCCACCGCCCGCATGCTGTGAACATCTAGTAAATGATGTCACTGTGTTTTGCCTGCGATGGTCTTTGTCTACACAGATGCGTAAATTAACCGGCCACTGATTTCAGTAAGCCAGTGCCGATGAAGTTCAAACAATTTCTGAGGTGAATGATGATAAGAATAGATCCCTCCCCCTCTCACTCCTGGTGTGTGAGCCCAGAGCAGAAACCTGATTTGGCAGTTTAGAATTCATACCAGACACATAGGGTCGAACTTCACTGACCCCTCAAGACTGCCTGTAGATCAGCATGGTGAAAGACAAAGGGACGACCAGAGAGGCCTGATAACCTACTCCTTGATCCCAAGTCATTCACTGGTTCATTCCCAGGAAAAGTGAGTTGGAACTATGTTTCACATATTTGAATCTATGTATTGATTTTATGTATGCTGTGTGGGTTAAATGGTAACTTTGTACAAATACTTGGTGACATTTATCAAACTGACGAATGATTATTCTGTGTAGTAGTTTGCTTGGCATCGTATGGCAAAAGCTCTCTCCCCATGTGGTTATGATTCTTTGTTAACAATCTGACCACTATTCTTTGTGTTCACCCTGGCGTATGCCAGTATGCAATTCAGTCTGTTAAGTTGATGATTCAATGTTTAATTTTGATCCAAAAAACAGTATGCATGTGCTAGGTTAGAAACTGCTAAGCTGATTTTGTAAATACTGGTGATTGTTGGAATGAAAATGTAGTGTATGACTTTAAGTCTACACCACATGTGTACTTGGGCTAAGTGTAGCCCAAGTCAATATGATTTAATTCATAAGAAACATGGAAGAGTTGTCTGATTGAAACTGTGTAGCATTGTATTACTATCTCCAACCCTTTTGTAAGCTTAACGCAGCCTTTAAACAAAAGTTGAGATTGAAAGTTGTAGAAACTCTACCATAGAGAAAAAACTTTGCTGGCTGAGTCTCACACCTGTGCTGAAAGTAAACAAGGGTAAATGTGTGCACTCGACAAACCAGCCATCAGATTCTCACCTACAGACCAAGTTCTCTTTACCAAAGAACTGGATTCCTGGTCACACTACACATTGTGGGTGAACCATACTCTGGGGCTATGCCAGAAACTGGGGGGAACACCAGACACCATGGCTACACTTTAAACTGGGGTGACACTAGACAACAGATCTAAAAGGGAGGATCAGTCACCAGCCACAGGAGAGATCAACTACCCTCTCCGATATAAGCTAAGTTAGCTAACCACCTGGACTCAAACCCATCAGACCCTTACCCTCACTTTATGATGAGATAGTGAAAAACTGTCCATGAGTACCACTTTGGCTACTGCACTGGGAGTATGCAAGCAAAGCGGAAGTATCTCAACCAGATGCATTCGGTGTAACTTAGACAGGCCCACTGTATTCCATCTTAAGTGGCTGCACTGAGTGTAAGCATGTAAAGTAAGAGTGAGAAGGGCTCCTCATTGTTGCGGTTCAATGAGAACTAAAACTGTGCATATTGAATTGACATGTAAATACTTACCTATGTGTAAGCAAGTAAAGTTGATGTGTGAAATTGCACTTAACTTGTGTCAGTTCTCAGTTGTTCAATCAAATGTTGAATGTTTGAACTTCTCTTTTCAGTTCTGTCTCTCAGAGCTACAAGTACTTCTAAGAGTACAGGCCTAAGGAAATTATCTCAGAGCCACTCTTTAGTATTTTAACAAGACCCAGAACAAATAAAAATTTCTTTTGATGACTAGTACTGGAAAGTTGCTCCTTCCACCACTACTAAGCGAGAGGGTGTAGGTGACCTGTTAAGATAATTCTCATTGAGAAATTATTCCTAGTCCTTTCCCCTAGAGGACTCACCCACCACTCGTCCATATCTCTCATCACAATCAACTTTTAGACTCAATGAAAATTCTTAAAACAATCTGATTTTGCTAGACTATAAATAGTTCACTCCTTATGCAATGTCAAGTTGTATACTCTGTTAAGACACTGGTATTCTGTATAATACTCCAGTAGAAAGAAACTCGTGGAGAGCGTGGCAGCAGAGAGTCCTCAGAAGAGAAGCCCCCTTCAAGCAAGTGTTTTGGCCCTTATCTCCTGACACTCTAGGGGAGTTGGGCCACACCAGTTCATGACTCCAGATGTCCCTCTGCTGCCCCTTTTTTTCCCCATCTTGGGACAAGCCATGGCTGGGATTCAAACCTATGACCCTCCGGATATGCTCATTTTCCACTTAATGACTTGTGCACTAACCACTGAGCCACTGGGCACCTGATTTTTGTAGGAAAGTTAAGCCTTATGAAGTTCACTTTTGTTCCTCCTTGACCAGATCCAGCTTGAACACCTCTCTGCTAATTCTACCATTGCTTTCAGGGCTCTGGTCTTTTTTTCTCTCCCTGCAACTGAGAGCTGTTTCATGAGGCTGTATGCAGACGTTCCTACAAACCCCCTAGCTCCAATTTCTGCGGTGAGGACTTTGACCTGATAGCCTTCTCTCCTCAGGCTGTTTGCCAGATCAGCATACTTTTCAGTCTTGTAGATTTGAGCTGCCTCCATTCTGTTCTCATATGGCACCATGAGCTCGATCATGCTCAGCTGCTTGGTTGACTGAGAGTGGACTACTATTTCTGGTCTCATGCCACTCTTGCTGATGATCTCTGGGTGATTCTTCCACTCCACTCTGTGTCAAACTGTACGCTGTGTTGAAATACTCCTGTACTGCACAAAACTCCACACTGTCAAGACTACACTATATTAACACACTGCTATTCTCTACAATACTCCACATACTGTTATTCTGTACAATATTCCACACTATATCACACTGTACACTGTGTTGACACACTGCTATGAATCAGATGCATATAACATGGTTTTTGCTTGGGTTCCCAGCCATGTGGGCAGCTGAGGCAATGAAATGGTTGATGAACTTGCCAAGAGTGCCACAAAGACAGAGTTGAGCAGATTGATCCTCACACTCATCTGAAACGCAAAACCCAGGCTTGTGTCAAAGACCTCTGGCAAAAGGAATGGAACTCGCAGATGGATAACAACCTATTTAAATTCGTCGAAACCTGTCCAAAGTTTTTTTTACTGTGTTCTCGAGGCAGCGGTAAGAAGAAACAGTCTTGTGCCGTTTGCATACAGGCCACTCGTTTAACATCCATTTTTATCTTTTAAAAGGTGAAGAAGCTCCATGGTGCATTCCATGTCATGTACCACTCACAGTGAAACATTCTTTTATAGTGTTGGAATTTGTATGATGTGAGACATAAACATTTTTCATCTGATCTCAGATCGTACAATCTGGTGTGTTTTGGAAGGTATGTTTCAAAGAGGTATGTGAATGATTGGGTTTTTTATAGTGAGGACTTGTAAGTTGACTTCAATGTGGTGACAGCCCTGATATGACCCTTTGCGGTCAGGTAAGCAACATTACCTTACCATACTTTACTGTGTACATTACTCCAAACAGGGTCAGTTTGTACACTGTTTAGACACGTTTACTTCTGTATGGAACTCTGTACAGTGTCAGTCTGTAAACTATTTTCAACACATTTATCATAATGTACAATAGTCTGTGCAATGTCAGTCTACATTCCTCTGAACGATCCTCGCTGATATTCATAAGCTGCATCATCCACCCACTGTTCAAAGATGCTGATAAACATCATCCTTCATGTGTCCCACAGGAAATGCAAACGCTTCCGCTTGAGAGAGTCGGATTACCAAATCGAGGTTCCCATGAACTACTACCACTTTGAGGTGACCAAACAGGAGTTCAGCCCCAAGCAGCGTCTGCCCTCCCTGCTGTCCGGCAATGTTGCCCAAAAGGTCAGTGTGTGGAGGTCACTATGAAGGACATAGGTGTATTAGACTGTGCCTGCATTTACAACACATGGTGATCATCATCAGCAACCAGTTCAAAGAGATATCGACTGTATCAACTCACGTGTGTGACAGAGTCGATGTAGTCAGCCTGTTTCGGTCGTCCATACGTGCGTTCGTTCTGCTAGGTGAGAAGTTTCAGCCAAATTTTCAAACATGTGAATGTTTGACGTTAGATGTTTCTGTTGTATGAAAGAGTTGGTGTGTTTCCTAACACTGCCATATTTTCAGCTTTCTGAATGGACACATATTTCTAACTTATGTGTGTACGTGTGTGCGGGTAATGTCTCCGGGCTCATGCCTGTAGTATTTCTGAGTTTCAACAATTGGTACAGGTTTTTAATTCAGATAATTTGTCGGAATGCTTCCAAGGTTTTGGCAAGGTGTGGTCTTGGTGTATTGCGCTTTTTGTGAAAGATTGATTGTGGCTTAGGTACGGCCTTAATGGGGATTTTTTATGTTGCCAAGCTCTGGCATAAGATAGCCTCAGGAATTCTCATGAACTGATTTACTGGTGGGATTCGTGCTTTTCCTGTTTTTGCTCGTGACACATTGAGCCAACTCACACGTACAAGATGGAGAAGAACGCTAGTGTAGTCAGCAGCTTGAGGGGAATCTAGTTTCCAAACTGAAGTCTCGTATTAGAAGCTGGTTTCAGTTTAGTTCAAGAGGCTGGAGCAAGGGTGTTTGCAGGATCATTAGCCTATAATTTCATAAAACAATGCGTGATTTCTGGTAAGAAGAGGAACAGAATGCTAGCGGCAAAGGCAGAGGTAGAGAAAAGAGTTCCAGCTGGATCTGGTCGAAAAGGAACAAAGGTAAACTTCATGCAGCTTCCACTCGTGAGGGGTAAAAAAAAAGACAATGCCTTTGAGACATCCACCCAACCAGAAGTTGCTGGTTTGAGTCTCGGCAGCGCCATGATCAAAAACATCTTATGACAGTGGGGCATGTGCTTCTACCATTGCCTCTAGCGTTCTGTTCGTCTTGTTTCCAGAAATGGCGAGTTTTTTTTTTTACTAAATTATAGGCTAATGAGCCTACAAATACACTTGCTCCAGCCTCTTGAAGTGAAATACTACAGGTACAAGCCTGGAGACATTACACGCATACAAGTACACACATACGTTAGAAATATATAAGGAGTTCAGGACCAACATGTTCATCTGAGGTGGGTTTCTTCTATGAAGATCTGCTGTCAACTTCTTCCTGAGGATGGATTACAAAAGCTTTAGACCAGCTTCACTTACGTCACATCTCAGCAAAATCTACTTTCGCTGATATTGTTTCAAGACTTCATAATAGAGAGAAGTGTCACATATTATGCACAAAAAACACACTCATTCATCTGCTTCTTAGATGAGTGTGGGAGAGCAGGTAAGGTGTGGGTGATGGAGTGGAGGAAGGGGAAACGGGGAGATGGAACTCTTGTGCATGTAACTGTAATTCAGTTGGACCTTTCACACCTGCTCCAGCTTTATTGCTGGGAACTGAATAAAATCAAGGTTTCACAGAAATGGGGAGAAACATATACGGGACTGGAACACAGATTTTGTTTGTTACGTGGTCTTCATAGAGCTGAAAAAACAATGGGGCAAGAATTACTGGACGAACACTCGGGAGAGGACAGACCTGTGCCAAAATCGAGTGGATCCTGGATCTGCCGCTTGGTTCGGATCTGCAATACAAATCTGATTCAACATTCAGTGATTGAATTAACATTCAGTGGCTGAACCAATTTCAATGGCTAACCAACACTCAACGGCTGAAGCAAAATTCAATGGCTGAACCAAAATTTAATGAAGCCAAATTTTCATTGTCCGCCCTCAGTCACTCCATTTTGAAACAAAATTTAATGGTTGGAGCGAAATTCAATGGCTGAACCAAAATTCAATGGCTGAAGCCAGATTCAATGGCTGAAGCAAAATTCAATGACTGAACCAAAATTCAATTGCTTCATCCTCCCCGACACGTTCCATGTTTGCATCGAGTTTCATCATAAATGGCGCCATTGTTTTTTGCGTCATCTTGCTGAATGTATTCAGCATCCATGATTTGCTGTGTGGTCTGTATATGCTCAACAGATCTGTCCCAAAATGCAGAGAGTTCATCCCTTAGCATTGCTTAGTCCATCTGTCCTCAGAGTTTTGTTCACATCGCTGTCACTGGTACTGCGACATTCTGGTGAAAGATGAAACAATAAACGGGATGACAACATGGTTCCTTGGTGGAAGCAACACAGGACATTAGGATTCAACAATCCTGCAGTTCAGGACCACCATCCCCAGCCCCTCCCCCCATCCCTCTTAGATGAAATCACGCTCCATAATTTCCCTAGAAAGAGAACTTCTTTCTGTCACATATAAAGGCCGAATGGGTTGAGACACGCAGTCTCCATGCGTTTTACAGGTGTGTCGAACATGTGCAGTCTGTGCGCGTTTTACAGTTGTCGAACATGCACAATCTGTGTGCGTTTTACAGTTGTCGAACATGCACAGTCTGTGTACGTTTTACATTTGTCGAAGATGCACAATCTGTGTGCGTTTTTACACTTGTGGAACTTTCCGTTCTTTTCGCAATGTAACCTATTTTGATGTTTGACAGCAGAACATCCGGGTAAACAATAGTTGGAATGCTATCAGTGTGGATAGTAAGGTTGCCCCGAAATGCCGGGTCATTTGATCATTTGTACAGAGGAATCGTTAAATCGATCTGTTTGATAGATGTTCGTACACGCCCAAGTCTAAAATTAGCTACATTTACCAGAAAAACAAAGGGGAGGGAAGCGATTAGAGGGTCGGATGATATTGTGACCGTAAATATGAGTATCGCACTCACCTGTTTCATGATGGTGATGTCTAACATCAAGATGGTTGCCTTGCTTTGTGCAGAGGAAGAGCCGTCAGGAGCTGCCGAACAGTGACAACCCTGACATGATGATGATGGTCGACATCTTGATGTTTTGTGCATAAGAACAGTCTGGAGTTGCTGAATAGTGACAACCCTGACATGATGATGATGATCGACATCTTGATGTTTTGTGCAGGAAAAGAACAGTCACGAGCTGCTCAACAGTGACAACCCTGACATGATGGTGATGGTCGGCATCTTGATGTTTTGTGCAGGAAAAAAGAACAGTCACGAGCTGCTCAACAGTGACAACCCTGACATGATGATGATGGTCGACATCTGATGATTTTGTGCAGGAAAAGAACAGTCACGAGCTGCTCAACAGTGACAACCCTGACATAATGGTGATGGTCGGCATCTTGATGTTTTGTGCAGGAAAAGAACAGTCACGAGCTGCTCAACAGTGACAACCCTGACATAATGGTGATGGTCGGCATCTTGATGTTTTGTGCAGGAAAAGAACAGTCACGAGCTGCTCAACAGTGACAACCCTGACATAATGGTGATGGTCGGCATCTTGATGTTTGTTCAGGGGCAGAGCAGTCTGGAACTACCGCACAGTGACAACCCTGACCAGCTGGGACTGAAGACTGAATTTAGGAATGACACGGACAAAGATCAGACCTACAACTTCAGGTACAAGAGAGAGAGAGAGAGAGGGAGGGAGGGAGGGATAGAGGGTGGGATGGGGGGGGAAGAAGAAGAAGGAGGAGGAGGAGGAGGAGGGGGAATGAGCAGGAGGAGGAGAACAAGAACAAGAACAGAAACAAAGGCAAGAACAAAAACAAGAACAAGAACAAAAGTGTGTGTGTGTGTGTGTGTGTGTGTGTGTGTGTGTGTGTGTGTGTGTATGTGTGTGTGTGTTAGAGAGGAGGGGGGGGAGACAGAGAGAGAGAGGTTATGACAGAGGTAAGAGATTGGTAGAGAAAAAAATGAGAAAGAGTAAATGACAGGAAGGACACAGTGAAAGGGAGGGGGAGAGTAGAGGAGAGAGGGACCAGCTTGAGTGGAAGAGAAAGAGAACACGGGCGCTTCATTCAATCATGATCATGATCATGATCATTGTCGTCGTCGTCATCATTATCATGATCATCATCATCATGATCATCACAATGACCATCATCACCATCATCATCATCATCATCGTCATCGTCATCATCATCATCATCATCATCATCATCATCATCGTCGTCGTCATTATCATCACCATCATCATCTTCATCATCGTCATCATCATCATCATCATCATCATCATCATCATCATCATAATCATCATTATCGTCGTCGTCGTCGTCGTCGTCGCTGTCATCGTTGTCGTCATAATAGATAAGACAGATGTGTGGTGTCACAGAATGGAGAAGACAAGGATAGCGTCTGTCCAGGTCAACTACCAAAGTCTCCACCCTCCTCATCCTCATCCTCTTCTTCCTCCTCTGCTTGCTCCTCTTCCTCCTCCTAATCGTCAACATCGTCATCGTCATCAATGTCATCATCGCCATCATCTACTCCTTACCGTTATGATAACAGCCGAGGCAGACTGGTGATGTCACAGAATGGAGAGGACAACGGTGGCCTCATTGAAGGCCAACGATCTGTAAGGGTTCTCCATCCTACTCCTCATTCTCTTCCTTTCTCCTCTTCCTTTTCCTCCTCCTCCTCCTTTTTCTCCTCCTCCTTCTCCTCCTCCTCCTCCTCCCCTCTCCTCCTCACCCCGCTCCTTTACCTCCTCCTCCTTCTCCTCCTCCTTCTCCTCCTACTTCTCCTCCTCCTCCTCCTCACACCCCGCTCTTTTTTTCCTCCTCCTCCTCCTCCTTCTCCTCCTCCTTCTCCTCCTTTTTCTTCCTCCTCCTTCTCCTCCTTCTCTTCCTCCTCCTCCTTCTCCTCCTCACCCCGCTCCTTTTCCTCCTCCTCCTCCTCGTTGTCGCCGTTGCCATCATCATCGACATCTTCATCATCATAATTACCATCATCATCATCATCATCACCATCATCATCATCATTATTATTATCACCATCATCTTCACCATCATCAACATCACCGTCATCAACGTCATCATCATCATCATTATCATTATCATCATCACATCATCATCATCATCATCATCATCATCATCATCATCATCATCATCATCACCATCATCATCATCATCATCATCACCATCAGCAGCACCAGCACCAGCACCAGCACCACCATCATCATCATCATCATCACCACCACCACCACCACCATCATCATCATCATCACCACCACCACCACCACCATCATCATCATCATCATCATCATCATCACCACCCACCACCATCATCATCATCATCACCATCATCACCATCATCATCATCATCATCATTATCATCATCATTACCATCATCATCATCATCATCATCATCATCATCAACATCGTCATCATCATCGTCATCATGACAACAGACAATGATGACGTCACAGAATGGAGAGGACCAGGACAGCCTCGGTTGAGGTCTGCTACCAGAAAAGCTTCTCCATCGGAGGCACCGCCAACTTCACTCTAGGTCTGCCCAAGGTGCTGGCCGGGGGAGAGCTGTCTACTGAGGCCAACATGACCTATGAGGTAGGTTTGTTGTTACTGTTGCCATTGGTGGTGGTGGTGGTGGTGGTGGTGGTGTCCTCATCCTCTTCCTCGTCGTCTTCATGTTCATCTTTCTCGCTCTCCACATCGTGGTTGTCACCCAGTCGTGCTTCAGCTCTTTTCCAGTCTCGTTGACATCATCACCATGGAAACTACTGCCGCCATGACACGACATCATCACCACCACCTTTTTAATAGTGATGAGTACAATCAATGTGGGGGCCGGAATAGCTCAGTTGGCAAGAGCGCCGAACTCGTGATTTCTGGGGTTGCGGGTTCGAATTTCGGTACAAGGGGATTTTTCCTCGGAGTTAACATTGGTTCTGACTCCATTTCCCACACAGTCCTTCTAATGAGACTACAAACCGAGGTTCCGTGTGTGAACGCACGCACAACATCTTGCACACACATGAAATCCCATCACCAGCTTGCGGAAGAGAAGGCCGGTTTGGCCGTCGGTATGGATGACACGTTTACACATGGCATGCACCTTCCCCGAAGATGGAGTATGGCTGCCTTAATGGCGGGATAAAAAAAACGGTCATACACACAAAAGTCCACTGTCTGTCTAAACAGGCAGTGTCCGCAGGAGTATCAGCCTGCGTATGCAGAAAAAAAAATCAATGTTAGCTGCAGCAGCGGAACAACAGTAACAGCGTAGTTTTGAACAGAAATTATGGCATATTTTCATGAAATTCAACGTTTTTACTCACTGAACTAAGGAATCATTCCAGGGCAGATCAGTCGTCAATATCATTATCTTCACCTTGGCACCAGCATCACCATTGCCATTGCACCACTACCATCTTCACTAAAGGCACCAATAAGAATCGGATCCCTCTCTGTCTGTCCGTCTGTCTGTCTCTCTCTCTCTCTCTCTCTCTCTCTCTCTCTTTCTCTGTGTGTGTGTGTGTGTGGTTGTATGTCATTCTCTCTCTCTCTCTCTCTCTCTCTCTCTCTCTCCTCTCTCTCTCTCTCTGTGTGTGTGTGTGTGTGTGTGTGTGTGTGTGTGTGTGTGTGTGTGCGTGTGTGTGTGTGTGTGTGTGTGTGTGTGTGTGTCATTCTCTCTCTCTCTCTCTCTCTCTCTCTCTCTCTCTCTCTCTCTCTCTCTCTCTCTCTCTCTCTCTCTCTCTCTCGGGACTGGTAAGGCGCGCATTCAATTCGCTGTCTGAAAAGTCATGTTAAGAATAATGCTGTGACTGCAGCTGAACGTTTTGTCCGTCATAACACGTGACTGTGATGCCTACTAGCCAGTACCTGACGGGAATTTCGTGTTTATTCTTTGCAAAATGCTCTCTGAAAAAAAAATGATAAAAAAGCAAGAAACAGAATCAAACGCCTGCGTGCAGATGGATTTGCTGCAATGTTGTCACTCATACCACTCACTTTATTGTGCATCGGATGTGTCGAACTTACCCCCCTGATCAGGACACTAAACACGTCTGATGTAAATCAGCTGTCAGGAGGGTCTAGAGGAAATCTTCAGAGCAATAACAAAGGCGTTGAAAACTTCTGCTGTCTGCAAATACAGACGACCCTTCAAACATTGACTTCAGCTGGTTCACGACTAGAAGAGTGTCAGTGCAGACTTGAGTCCTCCTGGAAGACTGTCTTCTTCGCAAACTAGAAGAAAAGCCCGGCTCCAGACTCGATGAACTTTCTCACCAGTTAGTGATAAGAGAGAAGGGTACGACATCCATCTGAAAAGGCACGCCTTGAAACGCTCATCCATCCAAAAGTTGCGGGTTCGAATCCTGGCGGCGCAAGAAAAAATTGGTAGTAGAGGGGCATCTGAGAGTTATGACCTACATGCGCCCGCCCTCTCCCCCCTCCCACCAAGTTCAAGACCAAAACACTTGTCTTTAGAGCAATGTGTGTGTGGGAGGGGGAGGGGGAGGTTCTTCCCTGAAGACCTGCTGTCAAGCTCTCCCTAGAGTGCCTTCCTGTTACAGGGGAATATTGATGAACTATCAATAAAAAAAAAATCGGTCAAAACCGAAAACGAAAAAAACTCCCGAATCGCTGATGTAAATGACAAATTGGACATGGCTGAAAACAGGAGCAGAAGGTGATACCTGTTTTGAGGCATCTCCTGGCAGTAAGGGAAACCTGGGAAGACTGCACGAGGAACGTGTTGGACAGTAATCACGACAAACTGGACACTACAGACATAACCTGACTGAACGTGCACACCGCATAGGGAATGCCATTAGAGTCACCTTCACAGATAAAAGGCGTGCTCTGAGCCGTGGAAATAAGCTAGTAAATAATCATGATGCCTGAAGATTTTTCCCAGTGAGCCGCACAAGACGAGGATTCTTCTTCCTGAAAAAAAAGTCTGCGAAATGACGGCAACTTTGGAAGGCTACGACAGACGACGGCACCTGCACCTACGATCTGTTTGACAACACTGTGAAACAACTGCATCAAAAGAAAACAACTTGAGTTGTTCCCGGGCAGTACAGATCAGACAGTGACGCTGCTGGATCGTTTCCTTCAACACAGACGCAGCCATCACGCAGTCAGCACTCTAAACAGTCGCCGGCAAAGACACATGCGAACAATAATCGCACAGCACACGCGTCGCGTATGAAGCAGCTTAAGGAGAGCCGGGGGAACGAAGGGAAATCCTTCTCAGTCAACAGATCAGCTTCTATGGACATTTCACAGCCTAGTAACTATGATGTGCCGGGTACCTCTGTGGACAGACAGGGACGTGACCCACCCCATTACAGCACATTGCCATGTCGCAGGACTATTTCTGTTCTTTCTCTCGACGTTTGTGAATCAAGAAATTGCTCTGACCGTGACCAGAAAAGCTATACAGAAAACTTTAAATGTGTGACATTTGTCGAAGCTGTCATTGATTACTCCTTTGATTTATCGAGCTGCTGTCCAGATCATTTTGAAATTTCAGTTTTTCCAGCAATAAAGTTATCCCGACTCGGACGTCGTGTAGGTGGTGTACTTGTCCTTGTTAGTCAAATATTTGCACAATTTGTACAACAAACTGACGTGGCTTCTGAAAGGGTTGTAAAAAAATTCAAATGAATTATGGGGGTGAGAAAATGTCATTTTATTCGTTTTTTTTTTTCTTTCTTTCTCTAATTGTGCCTCCGTTTCCTGTATCATACAATGAAAGCGGAAGTTCCTGTCACATTAACGAACATGAACAATGTGTCAGTGATTTGTCCGACAATTTTGTCGAGTGCGACCTCAACTTCTCTGGTAACTTCAGTTCCATAACTGGTGTAGACGAATCCTTTTTGCAAGGTGAGATGACTGTGACGATCTTCTTGTTGGCAAATGGGATTTTCTTATCGAATCCAGACGGTCACAAGACAAAACACTAAACGACTTTGGGAAAAGGGTATTTGGAACATGTTTTGCTCTGAAATCCCACAAGGCACCATTGAAATATTAAAACTATGTGTAGACTGAGCACTAGTTCGCCCAGAAGTTTTTTTTAAAGCATTTTAAAAACAAATGATACCTTCTTCATAACCTTCAACTGGAATATAGTGAAATAAACAATACGAGAACATTGAAGGCATCTACATATTTACCAGCAAAAATATTCTGAACGTCCCAGTCAAAACCATAAATTATATGATATATGGAGAGCTTGGTCGTTGCCCATTACGTATTGTGTCTGGTGTGAAATGCGTTTCATACTGCTTCAGATTACCTAGATAATCAGATGCTTTGCGTTCTAGAAATCGTTTGTGTTGCTAGAATTTCACGATCTTGTTAAAGTCACATGGTTGACGCTCATCAAGTCATTCTGTCCAAATGGGTTTGGGAATGTATGCTCTTTGTTGTGGACATAGTCCACAGGATTGTTTTTATTAGAAATGGATCGAGCACCTGTTGGAAAGTGACAGATTCTCATTGTGCCATAGTTCTAAAAGTTCTGTAGAACAAGAAACATGGCTCATGTGCAGGTGTGTACAAATAGTAAGTCTATAGCAAGTTTAAGGTGTGGCCTGTCCATACATACACACACATATATTATATATAGATATATATGGGGGGGTGGGGGGTATTATGTATTTTTTCCTTCTGACGCCTCCAAGACATTGACTGTTTGTCACTATGTACCTCCTGTGTTTACTAAACCTTGCCACTTTACACCCTTTACTATCTATTTGAATCGGGGCAGTGGCTAATATCAGTTTTAAAATTCAAATTTTCAGAATTCAGAATTCTCTTCTTGGTCACGTGTCTGCCTCTGTCTCCGTCTTTCTGTTTCTCTCTCTCTCTGTCTCTGTTCCTCTCTCTCTCTCTTTTCTCTGTGTGTGTGTGTGTGTGTGTGTGTGTGTGTGTGTGTGTGTGTGTGTGTGTGTGTGTGTTTACGTTAACACATCTGTCCAGTGTCTTAGATATTGGCTTAAGATATTACGTATGGATGGAAATAGATCGCCTGTGAAATCTTACGAGACGCTGATATGGTAGATAAACATGGGTTTTAAGGATTCGAGAAACAGTATATCAGAATGGATTTGGAATGATATGGTTAAATCAAGGATGAGGAAAATGTTAATATGCACATCTGATTGAATTTTTACCAAAGGCTTACTGATTGCCGGCGGCAAAACTGAACTTAACATTTCCAAGAAAATGACTGGTTTTCCTTGTAGAACCTTCAAATCATCTAGGAGCTGTGAAAGGTAATTTTTATTGAAGTCAACAGATATATCAAATGTTATCTAACAAAATTCAAGTTTAGATTAACAGACGTTATATGTCATCGGGACCAGTGTAATCAAGTATCATCTAATTCTGTGACATGCCCTTTGTGTAGAGATGCAAAAGAAGATGAAGTACATATTTTGTTTTGCTGCCCTAGTCTCTGTGACCGCCAAGAATATATTTCATGCAAATGTTACGCTAATCCGTGTCGATACAATGTGGCCTTACTGATGGTAAATGGTAACAAAAATACACTGAAGAATGCATGCATGTATTTATATAAAGCATTCAAAAGGCGTGAGACTGCAGTTAACGGATGTGAATGTGAATATTGAATCTTTTCTTTGTCGTATACTCTAGTCAAAAGATGTTGGAATCTGTTACTATTATGTTGATGCATCTTCTTTTTCTTTTTCGACGTTAATGTGCCACTATATGTAGATACCCCCCCCCCCCCCCCCCCGGCCTGAACTGAATAAACCATTTCCCATTTCCTCTCTCTCTCTCTCTCTCTCTCTCTCTCTCTCTCTCTCTCTCAGGGAGGTGAGTTCAACGTGGAGTTGGAGTCAGACGTAGTGTGAAAGTCTCTTCCAAGTTTTTCCCTATTTTTTTTACGGTTCCTGTTTATGCTGGTGATTGAGTTTCAGCATGTAACTAGTATTTGCACCATGCCGTTGGATGGTCTTTCTTTCCGTACAAGATGTGGCTGTTTTCTTAAAGTATTTCTACATTTTATGTACAAAAGAACTGTGCAAAAAACGAAAATGAGGTCATCCATTTTGACGCTCCGCCGGCTGAGTGACGGTGTATGGGCAGGTTTGCTCCTCGTGTTGTTGTTTTGGGGCGGACTGTTACTGCAGTGAAGGCAGACAACGTGAAGCAGACCCGGCTGGGTTACGCTACGCGCGGCGCCCATGCGGACAGGAGTGCTGCCCCCTCTGAGGACTCTACTTTGCCGAGACCGACGAGCTCTAAACCCACCATGACCGACATCATGACCAAGCTACTGGAGATGGACAAGACCAACAAGGCTATGGACAGCAAGCTGGAAGATGTGAAAGTGGATGTGATGACCCTTATGAACAGTATGCTGCGCTGCAGAATGAAGTGAAGGGTCTCAGGGAGGAGGTGGTTGAACTGGGTGCTCAGAACAAAGACTTGCAAAAAGTGAACTCTGAACTTGGTGACAGAATTGAATTGCTAGAATAGAAGACAGATGATCTGAAAGGGCGTTCAAAACGCAATAATTTATTGTTTTATGGATTGAATAGAAGTGACAATGAGAACAGTGATGATTGCGAGCGAAAGTTGAAAGATTTGTTTGCGAAGAAGTTGGGCGTGAATGAGGTAGAATTTGACAGAGCACATCGTCTAAATATCAAGAGTGACTCTCCCATCATTGCCAGATGCTCCTCGTATAAGGACAAGGTACGTATTTTCAAACGCTAAGACTAACCTGAAAGGAAACAAACATCTTTGTCGGTGAGAATTTTTACTAATAGAGTGCGCGACATCAGATGCAGGCTCACTCCTCATCTGAAAGAGGCGAGAAACAACGGTAAGAGGGCCACGATGGTGTTTTGACCATTTGCTTGTTGACGGCAAGAGGTTCGGTTTCGATGTTTCCGGTGAGCTAAAAGAGCTAAAACAGGGTTTTGGCCGGTCCTCTCGCAATGTTGTAGACACTAAATCAAATGGGAGAAAAGACTGCTTTTCACCGGTGGAAAGACTGGCCGTTTCCGGGCCCTGCCGTACGTGACTCGGACCGTTTAGCACGTGATGTTGACGACAGTGTGGTGGACGGTGTGAGCGTTGGCACTGGCAGTTACATGAATTCGTTTCACGGTTTGAAAGATAGGCGTTTGAATTCTGATTCTTCTAATTATAATGATGATGTGGATAGCAAAGTCAGTATATGTGTGGAAAATATTGTACTTGATGATAGTCATATTGATAACAGAGGTCTGGACGTGCCTGTATGTAAGAATGTGTTCAGGCTACTCTTTTGGAATGTTAATGGTTTACTCTCAAAAGTTACTGGCAATGCATTTGTTTCCTATGCCTGTGGTTCTGAAACTTTCCTTGAATCATTTAACATGGACGTGTTTGTCGGGTATAAAGCCTTTATCAAACCTGCCGTAAAGTTATTTCATCAGGGGGGACGATCTGGAGGGCTCGTTTGCTTAATAAAACAAGAATTTGTTCCCTCCGTATCTTATGTAGATGTTGATTGCTCTAACGTGTGTGTCTTTTTAATAAAAAAATCGCTTTTGGGGACACTGAAAAAATATTGCTTTGGTTTGTGCGTATATTCAACCTGAAGGTTCTCCTTCCTACACTTCTTTTAATGTTGATAATGGTATTTCCATGTTGAAGGAATGTTTGACAGACTGCTTGTGTTCTCTAGGTGGCATTGATGTGGTTGTGTGTGACGATTTGAGCACAGAACAGCTAATTTTTCTCTCCTGACTTGTCTTCTGATGTTTTGGATTCCTGTTTTAAAGTGAAAAGTCATCCACCTTACACAGATCTTTCTTCTCATAATAATGTATTGAATAATTATGGTAAGTTATTGCTAAATCTCTGCATTGCTTTTGATTTGTACATTATGAATGGTGTATGTCAGGGCGACCGCCATGGTTGCTATACACACATAGCAGACAGCGGAAACAGCGGAAATGATTATTTCCTGGTATCTAAAGTCTTTTTCTCCAATTTTTGTGATTTGTGTGATTTGTTTGTTTCTGAACGGATCGAATCTGATCATTTACCTCTTGAATTTCACATTGACTTTTCAACAGAAAATGACAATAAAACTATGGAGACTGTTGAGGCCACTGTCTGCGATAAGTTTGTTTGGAATGATGACTATGCCTTGATTTTCTGAGACAATTTGTGCAAAGCGGAAATATGCTCAAAATTTAATGAGGCTCTCGGATTGATAATTGTTGATGTAAATAAAGCCTTAAAGGTGTTTAATGATTGTATCAAAACCAGTGCTGAATGTATGAAAAAATATGTGCAAAAAAGGAACTGTGATAAGAAGGATGACTAGTTTGACAGTGTCTGTTTGGTAACAAAAAGAAAAGCGCTAAAATTACTGAGAGTATGGCATCGTACTTTAGACGATGGCGACAGAGGTGAGTATGCTATTGCAAGAAGAGAATATAAAAAACCTTTTGAAGCAGAAAAAGAATACATTCAATATAAATTTGCTAGACAGTATGATTAGATCTTTTCCTCACAGCAGGAGTTCTGGAAAATTATCAAAAAAGAGTTTCATTTAAAAAGAACACATCCTAAGAATGATATCTCCCTGGATACATGGTATGAGCATTTTAAGCATCTGTTAGATAAAGATATTTCAGGTGATGATGAGCTTTCTGATGTCACTGATGAGGGAGAGGTTGAGTATTTTAATCGCCCCATCTCTAGAAAGGAAGTTATGTTCGCCATGCGGAAAAATTAAAACCAGCAAATCGGCAGGAGCTGATTCTATTATTGATGAATTGTTTAAGTATGCTGGAGCTCAAGTTGTCGACTTTTTACAAACTTTTTTCAGTAGAATTTTTGATGATGATATCTTTCCAGATAACTGGACAGTCTGTAACTTTACCCATACTCAAGAAAGGCGATGCAAATAATCCTAATATTACAGAGGCATCTCTTTGGTTGACGTTAGTAGTAAAATATATACTATCACTAACAGCAGATTACAGGAGTGGATTGAATGTAATAATATCACCGGAGAACATCAAGCTAGCTTTGAAAAAGGGTTGCTCTACTGTCGATCATATGTTTACTCTTCTTGCGTTTGTTCAAAAGCAATTTTCTTTAAATCGTAAATTTTATGTTCCGTTTATTGACTTTGAAAAAGCCTTTCTTTGACTCCATTAACAGAAAGCTTTTATGGACAGTATTACTTAAAAACGGGGTCAAGGGGAATTATTTAGTCGTATTAGAGCTATGTATCAAAGAAGTTAAAACGAGGATAAGAAGTGGTTCCAGTCTGACAGACTTTATTAATTGTGCCGCTGGGGGTAGACAAAGGTGATGTATGTAGCCCTGCATTATTTTCTATGTATATTAATGAGGTTGCTATTGAGGTTATCAATAATGGCCTTCATGGTGGACGATTTCCAGATGGTGTGTCAGAATTATTTATCCTACTATTAGCAGATGATATCATTCTGGTTTCAGAAACAATAGTTGGCTTACAACGTCAGCCAAACAATCTGAGCAGGGCTGCCTCTTCATTAGAGTTGAAAGTGAACATGAATAAAAGCAACAACGTGGTATTTTCTAAAGGGAGGTTATTTATCGGCGAGGGAAAGATGGATGCATGATGAACTTCTTATACATGTAGTGAATGTGTATAAATACCTGGGGATCTACTTTTCTACTCTAAGTTTTAGCTTTGCTTGCAAAGACCTTGCACGTAGGGCAAAGAATGCTTTGATTTGCGTAATAAAAGATTGCATGCTTTAATCAATAATTCATTTTAGTTATTCTTAAAGCTCTTTGATTCCCAGATACAGCCTATTTTGATGTATGGGGCTGAAATTTGGGGGTTAGATAACGCTGTCGTTCATTGTGAGGCGGTGCATTTATTTGCTTTGAAGAAGTTTCTAGGTCTTGACAGGCGTATTTCTAATGATTTGGTGTATGGGGAGTCCAACAGATATCCATAATAATGAATACTTATATAGCGCATATTCTCGGCTAGAGACCAAGCTCTAAGCGCTTTACAATCAACACTCGTTTACACAACGGGCTGCCTACCTGGTAGTGCCGACTGAAGAGCTGCCAGCTGCTGGCTTCATTCAGTTCCCGTGTCATCCAGTCAGTATCGTTCAATATCGATCACTCATTTTCCTTACTTCCTTCATTCTTTTCCATTTCTCACGCAGGTGCATGCTATGTGTAACGTGTCATCCATACCAACGGCAAACTGGCTTACTCTTCCGAAAGTTGGTGATGGGATTTTACGTGTGTGCAAGATGTTATGCATGCGTTCACACACGGAGCCTCGGTTTATAGTCTCATTCGAAGGACTGTATGGGAAATAGAGTCAGAACCAATGTTAACTCGGAGGGAAAAAATCCCCCTGTACCGAAACGCCCCGGCGGAGGTTCGAACCCGCAACCCGAAACACATTTTCTCTTCATTTGCCCAGCTTTAAAAGATATTCTCCAAAAATTTATCCCACAGAAATATTATAGGCGCCCATGCTTGTTTCGTTTAGAGTTACTACTTAGTTCTAATAGTTATAACGTTATCAAGAATTTAGGCATGCTTTTGTTTAAAGCGTCAAAGATCAGAGAAATAATGACATCTTAATTGCTGTTCTTGTTTGTTTGGATGACATGGCTTTTTTCCCCTGATAAATTATTTGCGTCTTACTTGTAATCTAAATCTCCTCTCTCTCTCTCTCTCTCTCTCCTTCGTTCTCTCGCTCTCTCTGAAACTCTCTGAGAAACATAGAGCCGTGATGAGATAAAACGTGTTCGTTACAGATCACCCGCTCTAAAGGGGCCAGACTTTCGTGGAGACCCTTCATGCCGACGGACACGGACGACGACGGAAGCCACCAGTGAGATCGTGCGTCTCCCGAAACCAGCCACTGCACGCCCGCCGCAGGTGGTCATGGAGGGGAGCGCCGCCCTGCTGGACAACTTCAAGGTCAGTCACCTGCACGCTTGATGAGGCTTGTCGCTTCTGTCTCATTATCCTCTGTCTCTGATTCTCTCTCTCCTATCATCTCTCTATATCTCTCTCGCTCTCTCTCTGGTCTGTTGTGTGTGTAGTTTGGTGTGGTGTGTGTTGTGTGTTTTGTCTCATCC
>JADBJO010007195.1:20000-22624 GCA_016801955.1 Conus betulinus
CTAATGACCCTATGTTACCCGCTGGATGTTCCTGTAGGCTTATGTCAAGTCTGGTGGCGATCCGATGACTCTTGTGGCCGCCAACCTCAGAAGATCGGGTTTTTAAACAGTTTTTATAGGGTTTTGGTGTTTTTTAATGGTTTTTAACTGTTATAAATAACGTTTTATAACTGCCAAATAACGGTTCTAATTTTCGAGACGCAGCCCTGTACCTGTGTAATGTCACAACGGCTATTTGATGAAAAGCAGTGGGAAAACGATGTGTCTTGAAACCGTTATAAAAGCTTTTTAACGGTTTTTTAACGCTTTTTTATTTTTTTTTTAGAGATTAGTCCAAAACCGTCCTCGGGTCACAACAGATGTACCTGCCAAATTTCAAGAAGATCGCGTTTTAAACAGGTTTTCTTTTATGGTTTGGTGTTTTTTAACTGTTTTTTAACTGTTACAAATAACGACGAAAAAGCAGAAAGAGCACACAAAACAAAGTGTGAAGTAACGCAATTTAATGAACGACACAAAACAAGACAAGAAATTTTCGGCAATAAGCCTTCCTAAGCGACAAAACAATGAAAACAGTACAGACATTAACATGCACAATACTCCCCTTGTGAAGCCATTCACCACTTTGGTTTCACAAGGGGAGTATTGTGCATGTTAATGTCTGTACTGTTTTCATTGTTTTGTCGCTGAGGAAGGCTTATTGCCGAAAATTTCTTGTCTTGTTTTGTGTCGTTCATTAAATTGCGTTACTTCACACTTTGTTTTGTGTGCTCTTTCTGCTTTTTCGTCGTGTGTTTCGGTAACGCTGCAGTTTGTTTCATTTGCCTTTGTTACAAATAACGTTTTTTTAACTGCCAAATAACGGGTTCTAATTTTCGAGAAGTCCTGTACCTGTGCATGTCACAACGGCTATTTGAAGAAAAGCAGAGGGAAAAAATGTCTTTGAAACCGTTATAACAGTTTTTTAACGGTTTTTGTTTTTAGAGATTAGCCCCAAATCATCCTCGGATCACAACACCCACCACCCATTTACAACAGCTATATTATAACTATACTACTTATATATATCTACACAATACACCCTAGGAGACAGTCCCAGCGAGAACTCCAAAAACGCTCCCGGGAGGGGGACGTTGCGCGACACCAAGTACGTTAAAACGAGTGATAAAAACAAAGCGATTACAACAAACCCCCAACCGCTTGTTTCCGCGCGCTTCTGGCTGCATCAAGGGTGTTCGGGATACAACCCTGCCGAGGCTTCGAGCGCTTGGAAAGTAGCCAAGCTGGAGCGTGTTGGTGTTTTTTTAACTCTACTTTTTAATCGCGGGGGGGGATTTTTCGGGGGGAATAAACTCTAAACTATATAATATATATAATATATTAGATATGGGCTTATACACCAAAGCTTGCTCTTGCACTGTTCCGATTGTAGCAATAGGGGGGTGATAAGCCTTCATATCGGCAGTTGGTAGATGATCCTGCCTTAACTTGACAGTATGTGTTGAGTGGGGAAATGGGGGAATAATAACTAAGGCTTCTAAAATAACTTTATTGGTATTAATCCTTGTTAGCAAAGCTTTTATTCGTCTTCCGAAGCGGGAGGAGGATCTGTGTCCCAATTGGGGGGAGAAGAGGCACGGAACATCTCTCCAATGGGCCGAAGGGATCACCAACATACACATTCATGGACCACAACACATACACACATCACACACCACAACACACACACACAACACACACACCACACACACCAACACACACACACAACAGGAGATTATGCGAGCGCGCGGCGCACACACACACGCACCCACACACACACACACACACACACACACACACAAACACACACACCACACACACACTAACACTAACCACACACCAACACCACACACACACACCACACAAACATTCACACAAACACACACACACGCACGCACGCACACACACACAAACACACCAAACACACACACACACACACACACAACACACACACACACACACACACACACACACCTAACACACACACACACACACACACAAACACAACACACACACACACATCACCAACACACACACACACACACTACCACACTAACACACACACACACACACACACACACACACTCTCTCTCTACTCTTGCTATCTCTCTCTACTCTCTCTATATCTCACACACACACACCACACACACAACAACACTAAACACCACACACACGCGCGCGCGCCGCGCGAGCGGCGCGTGGCGCTCGCGCGCGCACACACACACACACACAAGGGGAATTACCATTACAGCTATTCATACATGGTATCTGATAAAGGAGGCACAAGCAGGTCACAGAATCCAAAACTTAGTGTTATCACTCAATCATCAGTTATCCTGTCCTCACCAATCCCATACTAAACATCCTCTATCCTGCAATCCCCACCCCAACCACCCCACTACCCTCCCTCCTTCCCATATAATGACAATACATGCGTACACAGTTTGCACAGGTCCGCATAGTTTGTGTGATACCTTTCAGCCATATTTAGCAAGTAGCCGTGGGATTACTGGTAATGTTCTCGCATTTTTGCACCCTGTTAAGAAGATCAGAACATCTGTGTCAAAGGGCAGTAACATGCTTCA
>JADBJO010007195.1:30505-35505 GCA_016801955.1 Conus betulinus
AACCAGAATCACTGGGAACAAAGTCTTTGGAGTGACCTGGATACAACACAAAGAGACATAAACCCAGAATCACTGGGAACAAAGTGTTTGGAGTGACCTGGATTTTGAGGAATAATGGTAGATAGGACGACGGAGAGACTGGTGGGCACTGAAGGTGAAAGGGCCGCGATGTAGACCATTCAGCCTGCAGAGTCTGCAGGCGGTCTGGGATCTCACCGTAATCAGCTTTGGGCTCATCACATGTTCCTGTGCCTGTATCACAAACTAGTGCCGAGACAGACTGGAAGGAGAAGAGAGAGAGAGAGAGAGAGATGAGAGAGAGAGAGAAAGAGAGAGAGTGAGAGAGAGAGAGAGAGAGACAGACAGACAGACAGACAGACACAGACAGACAGAGTAAAAGCACACTCATTTAGCTTTTACATTTTAATCAAAGTTTTAACAGATGCCGCTCCCAACCCGGTTGGCACTTTTTTAAAGTTATTGTTGGTTAGCAACACAATTATTATATATATATATATATATATATATATATATATATATATATATATATATATATATATGCATACATATGCATATGTGCATATATATATATATATATATATATATATATATATATATATATATATATATATATATATAAAATTGTGTTGCTAACCAACAATAACTTTAAAAAAGTGCTCAACCGGTTGGGAGCGGCATCTGTTAAAACTTTGTGATATTGAAGGTGATGCATGTCACAACGGATTTGACCACCGGAATCTGCACATTGCCTTTCTTTCCCTTTTCACATGTTGTTCATCTGAACAGCTTTGCTGCACGGCATCATTAGGCATCGGGCGACACAGCCTTCCCTCGCTCCCCGCCCTCCACATCCCCCACCCCCCCCCCACCCCACCCCCTCTCATCCCCCGTCAACCTCTTCACCAAGCCTTGACCCAGATAACTGCGTGCGTTGTTTGTTTTCAGTCTTATCTAAGTGTTTTTTTGTCCTTTCGCTTCCTGCTCCGTATATTTCAAGCTGTCATCTCAAGACACGTTGCCAACCCCAGTGTGTGTGTGTGTGTGTGTGTGTGTGAGTGTGGTGCGCGCGCGCGCGCGCGCGCGCGAGCGTGCGTGCGTGCGCACGTGTGTGTATGTGTGTGTGTATGTGTTTGAGTGTGTGTGTGTGTGGATATTAGACAAAATAATGCAGAAATGAGTGGATGAGAGAAATGGAAATAGTGTATGCAAAATGCTAGTATAGGCCTACGTACGAATGTGTGTGTGTGTGTGTGTGTGTGTGTGTGTGTGTGTGTGTGTGTGTGTGTGTGTGTGTGCGCGCGCGCACGCGCGTGTGTGTGTGTGCGCATATGCGACTTTGACTATTGAAAAGAAAATAATGTTCTAAATGTAACAATTTAAAAGATAAATTACAAAGCAAAAAAAAAAAAAAAAAAAAAAAAAATAAAAAAACCTGGAAATATTTACACAAAAACGAGCCAACTGGGCTTAACATCAACGAATTTACAAATGATTTTTTGTCGGAAGCTGGAATATATATATAGCGTTTTGCATACGCGCGTGCGTGCGTGCGTGCGTGCTTGCGCGCGCGCGCGCGCGTGTGTGTGTGTGTGTGTGTGTGTGTGTGTGTGTGTGTGTGTGTGTGTGTGTGTGTGTGTGTGTGTGTGTGTGTGTGTGTGTGTGTGTGTCTTCGTCCATTGGTGCAAAGTCAGTTATGAAATGATCATTCCGCGCTGATTCTTTCTGTTTTTTCTGGTCGGTTTACATGCTTGCTTTTTTTCTTCAGCTGCACTTTGCATTCAGTCTATATTTGGTTACAACTTGGTGTCAGTGTGGGACGACTGCAGGCGAAAACCGAAATGTGAAACCACAAATAGAATTACTGAGTTGCCCTCCGAAGGACAAATATATTAACTAGCAACTATTTGTTTTGCTATATATGTGGTCCTTCCTTTAGCGACTCAGTTATTCTAGTTTTTCTTCTCTAGTTCTATCGTGTTTCCATTCTACATAATTAAGCCGAATAGTTCGTACGCTGCCTGCTTGCTTACAAGCCTTTCATACTTTCTTCACTGACGTTGACATTGGCGTCTTCCTGCATTCTGTAACGCATTATTGTAACGCTCTTCTCCCTGGTGTACCCGCAGCCTTACTCCAGCCACTACCACGTGTTCAACATTCAGCCGCTCGCCTTATTTTCAGGGTGCCAAAACAGCACCATACTTCGGATCTCTTGGAGAAATTACACTGGCTCAAAATCGAGTGCAAAATTCAGTCGAAGTCGGCGTGTCCATGTTATGAGGTTATCACAGGTGAAGCGCCTACCTATCTCTCTGATCGCTTCGAAATATATTCCTACACGTCCCCTCCGTTCTTCCTCTGATGACCGAATTTTTCGACTTCCCTCATATAACCGAAAGCAGCACGGTTCTACAGCATTCTCATTTTCTGCAGCAATACTTTGGAATTCACTACCTTACTACCTTTCCATCTACGTCATGGCCCTTCCTTCCCGACTTTCAAGTCTGCACTTAAAACGTATCTGATTAAAACGCCAGTTGTTGCAGGATACCACCTGGAATATTACTAAATTACTGCATGTCACTTGCATATTTTTGCTCGTGTACAAATGAGCTGTTCACCATGTCATATAGAGTGTGTTATGTATGCAACATGATGTTCCAGTGTGTGTGTGTATGTGTGTGTGTGTGCGTGCGTGCGTGCGTATGTGTGTGTGTGTTTCTTCTTATATATTTTTTCAGATGCTGAATCATCAAAACATGTAAAGCGCCCTGTAGCTGACGTTGTTAGGATGGGCGCTATAGAAATTGTCCTCATTATCATCATTATTATTATTATTATTATTATTATTATTGGATGATCTGTGGGCTGGTTTTCTCTGTGCTATCCTTGGTCAAATCCTGTCACTACAACCAAATCCAGTCAGAGCCCCCACCCCCCACCCCCGTCCACCCCCACCCCCCACCCCCATCTCGTTCAGCACGATCAGGCAGGGGTGCAGCCCATTGGCACAATATTTGGCCCAGGAGCAATTTCAGCTGATGCAGACCTGGTATTCCGTGTGAGGCCCGAGAACCCAATTTCTGAAGGAGTGGAGTGTTGGACGATGGTCATGTTCAATTACACTGAGTGCTGTTACCTGGGAGGTTTTGTTTGTTTTGTACAGGTGTGTGTGTGTGTGTGTGTGTGTGTGTGTGTGTGTGTGTGTGTGTGTGTGAGAGAGAGAGAGAAAGAGAGAGAGAGAGAGAGAGAGAATGTGTGGTGTGTGTGTGTGTGTTTGTGTGTGCGTGCGTGCGTGCGTGCGTGTGTGTGTGTGTATGTGTGTGTGTGTGTGTGATCACATTCGTTTATAATTGTATATGTATGACTGCATGCCTGTGCATGCTTATTTACTTGGGTTTGCGCGCATCTGAGTGTGTGTCCCTGCGAATGCATCTTTATGTGCAAATACATATGCATACTTGCATATTTGCGCATGAACACATGCGTTGGGTGACTGCTTTTCGAACGGGTAAATGAAAACTCATAAACACACACACATACAGAGAGAGAGGAGAGAGAGAGAGAGAGAGAGAGTAGGAGCAAACAAACATAATAATCTAACACCACCGAAGCTTTATCAGGTCAGTTCAATCCATGAATAAAACACACAAAACAAGCAAACGCATTCTTCCCTGCAACTGGCCGGTCTTGTAAACCTAACTTTTTTTTTTTGATTTATGTTTAGCTTCCTTGTGCTGTTGTTTGTCTTGCTTGGAGAAAAATCAAAGAGGTCATAACGAGTCGTCGTTTCTCGTGTAATTTGTTTTGTCTCTTTCGCTCGGCGGAGTGTCTCATTTTTTCTTGTAAGTTTCCGTCTGTTGTCACCGCAGTTTCAAACAGACAAAATGCAATGTGCCCTCTTATTTACGATTCTGATGTTCCCCGTTCCTGGGTGCTCTTGCTTGCTTTTTTTTGCAGATGCTCTTTTGTACAGGACTATGTACTCGATTATCCAGTTTTCCTTTCTGTGTACATAGTGCTGTTTCTCAAAGAGCTGGCAATCGGGATTTAGACGATTTTCGGATCAGATCTTCAGTACAACCATGCAGCTGTACTTTGTTAGTTCTCTTGACGTCTAATCAGAAGAAATAAGAAAGATGAGATGACGATATACACTATGATAAGACAAGGATTTCTTCTCATGCAGCGTTCTCTTTAAACACTAGTCTGAGTGTATATATATATATAAAATTATAAACAAAACTTGCTTTTATGTCTGAGATTGTAGAAATAGGGGGGTGTAAGCCTTCATATCTGCAGTGCCTAACTGACAGTATGTGTTTTGAGTGGGTGAATGGGGAATAAATAAATGCTTCTCAAAATGAACTTTCAGCAAGTTTATAACATATAACTCCTGGCCAGATACCGGTATTTTGAAACCTGATTGTTTCTCTTCATTGACCGCAAAAAGTGGTAATTTGACTCCTCTGCCCTTTTTTTGGTTTTAAGAAGAATGCTATACCAGTAAAAGGCTGGTGTGCAATACCATAGTATGTTTGTTGAGTTTTTCAAAAAACTAACTAAAGGTGCCACCTAAGAAGCAAAAGAAAATCATGAAAGAGCAAAACAAGCTACATTTTCTTGTGAAAAGTAGAAAATATAAAAAAGATAACCTCTTAAGACACAAGTGCTGAGGGCCAGTTCTTGGAATGAATCCGCAAGGGACTAAATACAATGAAACAATAAATTCCAAGGATAAGTACCGAGCACCGTTCCAGCAACTTACAGAGCAGCTAGGTGTTGCAATGACTGCAAGAAATATTGAATTATAAACAAAGCTTGCTCTTAGTCTCAGATTGTAGAAATAGGGGGGTGGTAAGCCTTCATATCTGCAGTGGAAGATGATTCTGCCTAACTGACAGTATGTTCTTGAGTCGGTGAATGGGGAATAAATAAATGCTTCTCAAAATGAATATATATAATAAAGGTAAAACCCT
>JADBJO010007195.1:40505-43005 GCA_016801955.1 Conus betulinus
TTTATATATGCTTTCAATCTTGTTTGTACTCCCAGTTCTTATAGAACAGGGAGTACTTTACCATGGAAACGGAGAAATGTTGTTTGTGTGTCTGTCTGTGTGTCTGTTCGTGGTCAAAATGTGTTCCACTCGCCCCAGACAAAACTTCTGGGCCGATCTTTCTGAAAATTTGTAGGTATGTTCATTGTCGGTCACGGATGACGCCCGATGTTTTTATTTTACTAGAACAGCCGTTACTAACAGCTATAACGGCCCAAAAACTGTTTCTCTTCGTTATGGAATATCTCTTGACATGGACAACAAATACATTACGACGCATCTTTTTATTGTGACGTCAAATATATTATGACGCACGTTTGATGGTGACGCTTTTCAGGAAGATAAACTGGGGGGACGTTTATATACTTTGTATCTTGTTTAGGGCTACATTTTTAACTATTTGGTATTTTGGCGATGGTACTTTAGGATGAAAGCAGATTCATTGCCTTAACTAGGCTGACCCTGGAGAAAGGTCCAGTGACGGTGAGGAAAGACCCACTGACCACAGGGAAAGTCCGGTTGACAGTGGGAAAGACTACAACTTTGGATTCTCTCTTGAGGGCACATAAGGCTGTATGGCGAAAGCTTGGCTGTGTCTGGAGTGGCACTGTCTTCATATGTCCTTGGGCAGGGGTGGTTGGGTCTGTGGGGTGTGCTCGACAGCTGGAGGGTGGTGTTTTCGCCGGTGGGCTCTGCAGTCATGAAATACGGACTGGTACACCCATGGGGACGCTACTTTAAGGCTGTTATGAGTTGCATCCTGTGGTCTGATTTATCTCTGTTCTGGAGCAGTTATGTCCCTTGATATCTTAATGGAGTGCCCTGCGCGTGCCTGTACCCATCGTCAACACAGCGCAGGCCTCCAAGGGTGGTACAGGACTGCTCAAAGGGCAGGTGAAGGCAGTGCTTCTCTGGGTCCTCCCCAGCACCCTCGGGTGTTTCTTTGTCTTCTTAACTATTTGGTATTTTGGCGATGGTACTTTAGGATGAAAGCAGATTCTGTCACTTCTGAGTGAGGAAACAAAGTAATCTGTCCTCATTGTCATATGTTCAGGTTTCTCTGGAGAAAAAAAAAAAAAAAAAGGGGGGGGGGGGGGGGGGGGGGGGGTGGGGGGGGGGGGGCGGAAACGTTTCTTCAGCTATTATGTTCTTCGATGATTCAAAATGGAATTGACCCGGAAGTTTTCCTCGAGTTCCAAGCGCGTGTCGTGTCATTTGGCAAACTGATTAAATTCCTACCGACTTTAAAACCTGTTTTGTTTGTTTGTTTGTATGTTTTCATGGTGTGTGTGTGTGTGTGTGTGTGTGTGTGTGTGTGTGTGTGTGTGTGTGTGTGTAAACAAACTTTCACAATACTGCAATAATTTGAAATCAAGAAAGAAGTCGGGAGCTCTCTGAGCTAGTCACTATGTACGTAGATAGATTCAGACTTGTCGAATTGAAATTCTGAGTTCTGGTCTTGGCAAGGTGTTTTTTTTTTTTCTTTCTCCATTCGGGTTTTATCACCCATCTTTGAAAGTAATTACAAATAAAAAGATCAAATGTACAATCTCAACATCTTTATACACCGATAGCCATCCTCACACACACACACACACACACACACACACACACACACACACACACACACACACACACACACACACACACACACACATACACTAACACACACTCTCACACACACACACACACACACACACACACACACACACACACACACACACACACACACAGATATATATATATATATATATATATATATATATATATATATATATATATATATATATATATATATATATATATATATATATATATATATATATATATATATATACACTGCCGATAAATAAAAGTAAAAGAATAAGCTGGCAAGCTATCCTTTAAATCTAAATATTTTGTTGGAAAATCCATCCTGTCTTCAGAATAAAAAAAAAAGCATAATCCCGGACACATTGCAATGCATAGGATCACGCGCGCGCTCGTTTAGGTATATAAACCGATTTTTAATGTCGCTATCTTTGTTACATTTTATTACAAAATGAAATTCATCACAAGGTCATTCTGGTCACTGTCCCGACAGAATCGTTCATCGTGAAGTAATCCAAATCGTCTGCTAATTTCTATCATGAGTTTATGATTGCCACAGCGAAACCGAATCAGTGGGTATACATAAACATCAGGTAACATTTTAATATATTTTTCACGGCGAAAACTCTGTTTTAAAATTTCTGTGAAATAAACACTTATTACTAGATTCTAAAAAGCATCATTCCATGCATGTAAGTAAATGTCTTCTAATGAATTAAGAACATGTCTACAGAGACTGTGAACAGACGAAAACTTTTGTATCTCCCACACACAGTCGAATCCTGTTTCTATTAGGACATCCCGTATACACATCAACCACCTAGATGTAAAACCCTGATTTCTGTATAAATCATGTAATACTTGATACAAT